>JAOTOM010003426.1:0-155760 GCA_034440615.1 Ashinkailepas kermadecensis
TGCCCCTCCAACACTTACTGGATGTTTTCTATTCCCATGCCGTTCAATGGCTACCTGATAATATGTTTTGAATCATGAAAACATACGTCACGAATATGCGACGAACGCGGGAGGTTAACGTTCCCTTTCCCACCACCTAACCTAATCAAACTACCCACCATAAATGTGGGCAACCTTGGCGTTGCTCAGTACACGGGAAAGCGGTAAAGGTCTGCACCTGATTCAACAACACGTGTCTAAGCGACACAGGTCGTACCGGATGATACTAGATGGTGCATGGCACATGGTGGCACACGACAACACAGTGTACAGGGCAGTAGGGTGGCACACGGCGGCACACGACGCCACAGTGTACAAGGCAGTAGGGTGGCACACGGCGGTACAGGATGCTACAGTGTACAGGGCATTAGGGTGGCACAGGACGACACAGGACGCCACAGTGTACAGGGTAGTAGGGTGACACACGACGGTACAGGACGCCACAGTGTACATGGCAGTAGGGTGGCACAGGACGTCACCATGTGCAGGGAAGTAGGGTGGCACACGGCGGCACAGGACGTTACCATGTACAGGGCAGTAGGGTGGCACACGGCGGCACAGGACGCAACAGTGTACAGGGCAATAGGGTGGCGCAGGACGCCACAGTTTACAGGGCAGTAGGGTGGCCCACGGCGGCACACGGCGACACAGTGTACAGGGCAGTAGGATGGCACAAGGCGACACAGGACGACACAGTGTACATGGCAGTAGGGTGGCACACGGCGGCACAGGACGCCACAGTGTACAGGGCAGTAGGGTGGCACAGGACGCCACAGTGATCACGGCAGTAGGGTGGTACAGGACGACACAGTGTACAGGGCAGTAGGGTGGCACACGGCGGCACAGGACGACACAGTGTACAGGACAGTAGGATGGCCCACGGCGACACAGGGCGCCAGAGCTTACAGGGCAGTAGGGTGTCCCACGGCGACACAGGACGCCACAGTGTACAGGGCAGTAGGGTGGCACATGGTGGCACAGGACGCCACAGTGGGCATGGCAGTAGGGTGTCACACGGCGGCACAGGACGCCAGAGTGGACATGGCAGTAGGGTGACACACGGCGGCACAGGACGCAACAGTGTACAGGGTAGTAGGGTGTCTCACGGTGGTACAGGATGACACAGGGTACAGGGCAGCAGGGTGGCTCACGGTGGCACAGAACATCACAGTGTATAAGGCAGTAGGGTGGTACAGGACGCCACAGTGTAGTACATGGCAGTAGGGTTGCACAGGACCCCACAGTGTACAGGGCAGTAGGGTGGTACAGGACGACACAGTGTACAGGGCAGTAGGGTAGCACACGGCGGCACAAGACGGCACAGGGTAGGGGGCAGTAGGGTGGCCCGAGGCGACACAGGACGCCACAGTGCGCATGGCAGTAGGGAGGCACATGGTGGCACAGGATGCCACAGTGTACAGGGCAGTAGGGTAACACATGGTGACACAGGACGACACAGTGTACAGGGCAGTAGGATGGCACACGGCGGCACAGGACGACACAAGGTACAGGGCAGTAGGGTGGCACATGGCGGCACAGAACGCCACAGTGCACAGGGTAGTAGGGTGGCTCACGGTAGCACAGGACGCCACAGTGTACAGGGCAGTAGGGTGACACAGGACGCCACAGTGTACAGGGCAGTAGGGTGGCACAGGACGCCACAGTGTACAGGGCAGTAGGGTGACACAGGACGCCACAGTGTACAGGGCAGTAGGGTGGCACAGGACGCCACAGTGTACAGGGCAGTAGGGTGACACAGGACGCCACAGTGTACAGGGCAGTAGGGTGGCACAGGACGCCACAGTGTACAGGGCAGTAGGGTGACACAGGACGCCACAGTGTACAGGGCAGTAGGGTGACACAGGACGCCACAGTGTAGAGGGCAGTAGGGTGGCACAGGACGCCACAGTGTACAGGGCAGTAGGGTGGCACAGGACGCCACAGTGTACAGGGCAGTAGGGTGGCACAGGACGCCACAGTGTACAGGGCAGTAGGGTGACACAGGACGCCACAGTGTACAGGGCAGTAGGGTGACACAGGACGCCACAGTGTAGAGGGCAGTAGGGTGGCACAGGACGCCACAGTGTACAGGGCAGTAGGGTGGCACAGGACGCCACAGTGTACAGGGCAGTAGGGTGGCACAGGACGCCACAGTGTACAGGGCAGTAGGGTGGCACAGGACGCCACAGTGTACAGGGCAGTAGGGTGACACAGGACGCCACAGTGTAGAGGGCAGTAGGGTGGCACAGGACGCCACAGTGCAGAGGGCAGTAGGGTGACACAGGACGCCACAGTGTACAGGGCAGTAGGGTGGCACAGGACGCCACAGTGTACAGGGCAGTAGGGTGGCACAGGACGCCACAGTGCAGAGGGCAGTAGGGTGGCACAGGACGCCACAGTGTACAGGGCATTAGGGTGGCACATGACTGCATGGCAATGTACGGGCCGGCATGATATAGTGGATGACACCTCACCTTGTCCTTCTCGTCGTCATCATCATCGTCATCACCGAAGCACTCGTCTTCGTCAGTAGACCGGAATCCAGCGGTGATTAAGTTCACCTGGGATAATCAACTACTGATCAGCTTCAACTGGGGAATCAAGTATTGATCAGATGCAGCTGGGAAATCAACTACTGATCACTCTCACTCAAGTTGACGCTATTAGACCAAAGACGTCAATGCGTCCTAAAGCTAAAATAAATAACTCTCACCTCAAGGAATCCTCATAATATCCAGATAAATAATGAATCAGATTTCCATTGCGTTAGTGGCATTGCAATTCAAATTGTTAGGTGCAAGATTGCATTAAAATAGAGATTTGGACAAAAGCTAGGAATTTGCGTTTTCTTTCTGACGCTAAACAATAACTTGAATAAGCAATTGGCTGGTTTAGGTTTCTCAAAGGTTGAATTATGATTCAACCTTTGCGTTTTCAAATTCCCTCGAAATTTAGGACAAAAGCCTGGCATCTACATGAAAGCCAATTAAACGTACAGAAGCGACTTTTCTGAAAGCAAAGTATATATAGGCTGGACCGGAACACCAGTGATACATACAGCGTCTACATTCCCGCAGAAGCGCGGACCCGCGCGTGGCGTTAGCTATCTTCAAACTGCAAGATGTCCGCGACATAATACAGGATGTTCGTGAAATACATGGGTTCATAATAATTCAAAAGTGTACTGGGCTAAAGCTTCCTGGGGCAGTAGCGATGAACCACAAAGTGGAGCCGATTCTGGATATGTGAGCTGGGTGTTGATGTTTCAACTGTTTCTGCCATGCCAATGTTAGGGTACTTGCGCAACGTGCACCACCCGAGTTATTGTTTGTGCTGACACCTCGCATTGCTGCTGTACCTTTCAGCTGTGGCAGGGGCTTCATCGCAGGAATTGGATAGGGAGACGAGCCGATCCTTGGCCCATTCTTACCATACGATGCCATGGGCTAATACCAAATTTCAAATGTTGGGGGATGCATCAGCTCGTTCGCACTTTGGCGATGACCATGGATTGTGGCGACTTCCCGTGCACACCATCTCTCAGCCGGCTCTCACAATCTCACATCTCACTTCTCACCTCTCACCATCTCACTATCTCACCATCTCACCTCTCACCATCTATCAGCGAGCCTTGCGCTCTATTCCCAGGTCGTACGGCCTTGCTGGCGCCCACGTCCAAAACCGCTGCTAACTTATCACTCACTTCTAGTCTCACCTATGCACTTACACCCCACTCTGATCAATACTGATCAAGGTGGGGTGACCACCACCCAACTCTTCTCTATGCTGGTGTACGAGTTAATATCCGTTCTCGTAAGTCATAATGGCCTGCAGCTCAACTCCAGTCATTGCGCTAACAACGTGTCCCTGACCCATGCCGAGTTGTTGTCACACCTGAGCTGGCCATTCCCCGCTGGCTAACGACGTGTCCCTGACCCATGCCGAGTTGTTGTCACACCTGAGCTGGCCATTCCCCGCTGGCTAACGACGTGTCCCTGACCCATGCCGAGTTGTTGTCACACCTGAGCTGGCCATTCCCCGCTGGACGTACTGATTCAGTATCCAGCCATGATCCGCATTGATTCGCACCATCGATACACTGCGTGTCGACTTACCACCCATCCCTTGAAGAAGACCACCAACAGTGCGACGGGCGCCATGTACAGCTCGAATGAGTACACCCCGATCATGAACGCGAAGAAGGCGGTGATTGTTCGCGGCTTCGAGTCCCAGTCGAATATGCTCCTGCGCACAGAGAATGGAGTGCATCACTTCTACGGAGTGTAAAGTTGTCAAGGCTAATGGTGCAAAGTGGGCTTGTGGCCTAACTATTAATACCGAATTTATGAACATTCTTCCTTCTTTTCGATTAGATCCATGGAAAACCTGCATGTTCTCACTGAATACCACACCTTCGACAATCAATCCTCGTTTGTCACCCGACGGAAAACGTGTAATCATCTATATTGGCACGTTAATGGCAGTTCTTTTAATCCGATGAATATGTTAATTATGGATGTTTTAAGCACCAAACTCCTTCATCTCTTCAGCGAAATCGAATAACCATCGTTCCAAATAAAGGCGTTGTGGCATGAGATTTGCTCTCCAGAACAGATGAAACTGCACCATGAAGCTCATGCAGTTATTCTGCTCCAAACGGTTGCTACTGACTGTGTTTAGGCTTCAGGCTTCAGGGTGCCCGAAATTCTAGTTATCTACCAGATAGCCATAGATGCATGTTCATTGTTCAGCTTATGTACCGAAAATTAATCTTATTTTTCTTCACTACTAGAAAGGACAACTAATTATCTCCTTGTTAGCAATAAGCTTATTTGCGGTCATCTGACTTAACTTGAGTAGCACCGATATTCCCTAAGCTCGGAAAATAGAACACAAACATACGAAAACATTGTATTACATCAAAATACCCAACACCAATTTATCGTCCCGAGACAGCCAATCATAAACCGTGGCTTGATTCTAGGACTGTAGTTTCATCAAACGAAAAACTTAGGAGTGGCACACCAAGTTAGTTTCAGGGTCTACATCATGATAATTAAAGACCTTGCCTGAGCTGGATAAAACAAACAAATGTAGTGGACGAGGTAGACCTGTTCCGATTTTTAGCTACAGACAGAGACAGAGACAGAGACAGAGACAGAGACAGAGACAGAGACAGAGACAGAGACAGAGACAGAGACAGAGACAGAGACAGAGACAGAGACAGAGACAGAGACAGAGACAGAGGCAGAGGCAGAGGCAGAGGCAGAGGCAGAGGCAGAGGCAGAGGCAGAGGCAGAGGCAGAGGCAGAGGCAGAGGCAGAGGCAGAGGCAGAGGCAGAGGCAGAGGCAGAGGCAGAGGCAGAGGCAGAGGCAGAGGCAGAGGCAGAGGCAGAGGCAGAGGCAGAGGCAGAGGCAGAGGCAGAGGCAGAGGCAGAGGCAGAGGCAGAGGCAGAGTCAGAGGCAGAGGCAGAGGCAGAGGCAGAGGCAGAGGCAGAGGCAGAGGCAGAGCCAGAGGCAGAGGCAGAGGCAGAGGCAGAGGCAGAGGCAGAGGCAGAGGCAGAGGCAGAGGCAGAGGCAGAGGCAGAGGCAGAGGCAGAGGCAGAGGCAGAGGCAGAGGCAGAGGCAGAGGCAGAGGCAGAGGCAGAGGCAGAGGCAGAGGCAGAGGCAGAGGCAGAGGCAGAGGCAGAGGCAGAGGCAGAGGCAGAGGCAGAGGCAGAGGCAGAGGCAGAGGCAGAGGCAGAGGCAGAGGAAGAGGCAGAGGCAGAGGCAGAGGCAGAGGCAGAGGCAGAGGCAGAGGCAGAGGCAGAGGCAGAGGCAGAGGCAGAGAGAGATAGAGATAGAGATAGAGATAGAGATAGAGATAGAGATAGAGATAGAGATAGAGATAGAGATAGAGATAGAGATAGAGATAGAGATAGAGATAGAGATAGAGATAGAGATAGAGATAGAGATAGAGATAGAGATAGAGATAGAGATAGAGATAGAGATAGAGATAGAGATAGAGATAGAGATAGAGATAGAGATAGAGATAGAGATAGAGATAGAGATAGAGATAGAGATAGAGATAGAGATAGAGATAGAGATAGAGATAGAGATAGAGATAGAGATAGAGATAGAGATAGAGATAGAGATAGAGATAGAGACAGAGACAGAGACAGAGACAGAGACAGAGACAGAGACAGAGACAGAGACAGAGACAGAGACAGAGACAGAGACAGAGACAGAGACAGAGACAGAGACAGAGACAGAGACAGAGACAGAGACAGAGACAGAGACAGAGACAGAGACAGAGACAGAGACAGAGACAGAGACAGAGACAGAGACAGAGACAGAGACAGAGACAGAGACAGAGACAGAGACAGAGACAGAGACAGAGACAGAGACAGAGACAGAGACAGAGACAGAGACAGAGACAGAGACAGAGACAGAGACAGAGACAGAGACAGAGACAGAGACAGAGACAGAGACAGAGACAGAGACAGAGACAGAGACAGAGACAGAGACAGAGACAGAGACAGAGACAGAGACAGAGACAGAGACAGAGACAGAGACAGAGACAGAGACAGAGACAGAGACAGAGACAGAGACAGAGACAGAGACAGAGACAGAGACAGAGACAGAGACAGAGACAGAGACAGAGACAGAGACAGAGACAGAGACAGAGACAGAGACAGAGACAGAGACAGAGACAGAGACAGAGACAGAGACAGAGACAGAGACAGAGACAGAGACAGAGACAGAGACAGAGACAGAGACAGAGACAGAGACAGAGACAGAGACAGAGACAGAGACAGAGACAGAGACAGAGACAGAGACAGAGACAGAGACAGAGACAGAGACAGAGACAGAGACAGAGACAGAGACAGAGACAGAGACAGAGACAGAGACAGAGACAGAGACAGAGACAGAGACAGAGACAGAGACAGAGACAGAGACAGAGACAGAGACAGAGACAGAGACAGAGACAGAGACAGAGACAGAGACAGAGACAGAGACAGAGACAGACAGAGACAGAGACAGAGACAGAGACAGAGACAGAGACAGAGACAGAGACAGAGACAGAGACAGAGACAGAGACAGAGACAGAGACAGAGACAGAGACAGAGACAGAGACAGAGACAGAGACAGAGACAGAGACAGAGACAGAGACAGAGACAGAGACAGAGACAGAGACAGAGACAGAGACAGAGACAGAGACAGAGACAGAGACAGAGACAGAGACAGAGACAGAGACAGAGAGAGAGAGAGAGAGAGAGAGAGAGAGAGAGAGAGAGAGAGAGAGAGAGAGAGAGAGAGAGAGAGAGAGAGAGAGAGAGAGAGAGAGAGAGAGAGAGAGAGAGAGAGAGAGAGAGAGAGAGAGAGAGAGAGAGAGAGAGAGAGAGAGAGAGAGAGAGAGAGAGAGAGAGAGAGAGAGAGACAGAGAGACATAAGAGACCTTTTGAGCTGATGGTATTAAGGAAACGCATTATATATAGATCAGCTAACGACAACCGATTATACCAACAAAAAGAAACAGGGTAACATGAGATGTAATTCGTTCACCAACTCATCATCATCTATGCAAGTATGTTATTATTTTGGATATATTAAAAGTCTAGCTTGATCTTCAAGATCCAGGAACGACTCAATGTTATAAAAAATTGTACATATATATTGTGACGTTTCGGCCATAGGCCATTGTCAAACAATGCACTCGTTGCGATCGGCGAACAGGTCGAAAATTCAAATTACTGCAGGCACAAAAACTTGACAAAATCCATTCACCACCTTCACTGCGAGAAAAAAAGCTACGAAAAAAATTGAACACACGCACTTAGAAACGCCAAAAATGGAACAAAAAAACTAACCTACACATGCATATACATGGACGGCAGGTGAAAGCCGTCGCGACACGAACGCGTCTACCTGGCGGCAAAGTGTACATAGTTGTGACATCAAGGTCCGTTTACACACATCAATATGCAATTCATTGGCCTTTCTCTAAGACCCTGCGCACCCAAAAATTATCACGTGCGCAGGGTCTTAGAGAAAGGCCAATGAATTGCATATTGATGTGTGTAAACGGACCTTGATGTCACAGCTATGTACACTTTGCCGCCAGGTAGACGCGTTCGTGTCGCGACGGCTTTCACCTGCCGTCCATGTATATGCATGTGTACGTTAGGTTTTTTTTCATTTTTGGCGTTTCTAAGTGCGTGTGTTCATTTTTTCTTAGCTTTTTTTTCTCGCAGTGGGGGTGGTGAATGGATTTTGTCAAGTTTTTGTGCCTGCAGTAATTTGAATTTTCGACCTGTTCGCCGATCGCAACGAGTGCATTGTTTGACAATGGCCTATGGCCGAAACGTCACAATATATATTGACAATTTTTTATAACATTGAGTCGTTCCTGGATCTTGAAGATCAAGATATATATCTTTTAATATATCCACAATGATTGACCAGGAAATACGGGCATTTCTGAACTATGTATGTTATTAGTTTGGTAAGCTAGCGTTATACCGGGGACTAGTTGGTATTCCACAGTGCGCTCTTGCCATTTAACCCTTCAGCACAGTCCAATATGCGGGCGCCCGCGTACGCAGCCCCACTCACTTGATAAACTTGGCACCGTCGGCAAAGCCGGCCCCCATCTCCTTGAGACGGTTCACGTTTCGGATGAACACTGCCCGCTTGAACTTGACCTCTGGCCTGGTGTACTTCTCTTCGCGCGGGTTGAAGGTGCGAATGCCAGCACGAACCTACAGGGGACCGGAAGCGGCTATCGCATCACTCAGCACCACTCTGCCACTGTGACAACACTCGGGGTCGTCCTGTCACCGTCACTTTACATGGGCCGTCCAGTCACTGTCTCATTACGTGGACCATTCAATCAATGTTACATGAGTCATTCAATCACTGTTACATTACGTGTGCCATTATGTCACTGTCACAAGTGGATGAGTTTTGTACAGGTAACCTGGTATACACGAGTAGATTTATCTGCCTTTGGGAGCGAGCAATTGTTCTATCAAATCTGAAATACACAGGCATTAGAATTAGGGCGCACGAATGCGTCGGCCATGCAGCGATACTCAGGCATACAAATTCGATGAAGGGTATGTGGAATATGTTGAGGATTTTTTAAACCAACAAATAATTTGAAAATAATTATCTTAATCCGCCATTAACAGGCCTAAGCCATCATTCAAAGCCACCGGTGAGGCCTTGAAAAGAAACAACGAACACGATTGGTATGAGGTGGTAATCACCTGGCATATCGTTGAGACTTGACGTGACCGTCCTTACCGGGTTCCAGACTAAGTCCATTTCCAGCATCACTTGAGGGCTGTTTCCCTTAGCTCTGCCCAGCAGCTTCTTGTCTTTGAAGGCGTACCATCGTCTCTCTCCGGGACGGATCTGGGAAATGGTGACGTCATCAGAGCTGTGTCCATCGGCTATCACCGCCATCAGGACGCGGTGTCCAGATCGGCTCGTCGGATCGGACCCAGTACAGATCGGCTCGTCGGAGCGGACCCAGTACAGATCGGCTCGTCAGAGCGGACCCAGTCCAGATCGGCTCGTCAGAGCGGACCCAGTCCAGATCGGCTCGTCGGAGCGGACCTAGTACAGAGATCAGTGGCTTTTGAAGTGGCGTGTGAGACTCATATTAACACTGAAAGATACCTTATTGGGCTGGTCGCGAACGAAGTCTGGTAATTTGCATTTGTTTCCTCTGGCTTTGCAGCTTTTGACATGTTTCGCAGCAAATCGGAGTAAACTATCTGACAGTAATTTGCAGCCAATGCAATAATTTCATTGAAGCATTGAGGGAAATTAATGTCAACACATGAATTGTGCAGCGCTGCACAACACGGTCTATGATTATAAAATAGGTTCGATATAATCAACGTCACTTCATCACATGGAAATTGGTAGTAAAGCACTAGGCTCGACCATTATATTCATAGCTGCAAGTATTGTGCAATTCAAATCATCACAATAAAAGCCTCAAAACTCATAATTTTAACACTATGAAGGAGCAAGTGAAGGTGCAAGCAGAAAGTTAAACAGGGGAGAATGTCTGATATAAAACCTACCATACATGAAAAACAATGACTCTTTTTTATGTTTCCGTTAGATATGAACTATGCATTTCATGCTGCCTGATATCACTCCATAATGGCATTGCGCTGATGATAGCATTAACCGGATAACGTTCTACTTCAAAGGGTTTACAAGTCCAGTTATCGGCCAGTTAACTTTCTGGGACCCAAGACATACAGATGGATCAAGTTCCAAAACAGAAGAAAACCAACCGTTCACCATCAGGTAGGACTTGTCATTTTTTCTGATTTTCTTTTTGTCGGGGAGGGGATGCGGCGCTCTCTATAAAACGAACTTCCCATCTAGATTAGCAATACAAAAACTTATTCACTTATTTGAAAGTACCCATATTTAGAAAGTAAGCTTGCACGTTCTTGCTTATTGCGCGATTATGTATGGTACATTATGATACGTCCCTGGCAAGCTATATTCCTCGATACAGGTCACAACAGAAATAATCCAGATACCCAACTTGTATGTTCTAGTTCAAAGAAAACCGCTTCGGACTTCGGCCCTGCTTGTAGGAAACACAATCATCTCCGTGTTGACAATTTCCATATGGGGACATGGCCGCTCATGCGGCACCGCCCCAGTAGCGAAACAAGAGGAGCCGTACGGTTAACAGGAAGAGCCGTACGATTGACAGGAGGCCTACGATTAACAGGAGGAGCCGTGTGGTTAACAGGAAGAGCCATACGAATGACAGGAGAAGCCGTGCGATTAACAGGATGAGCAGTACGATTCATAGGAAGAGCGGTACGATCAACAGGAAGAGCGGTACGATTAACGAAACTCGCCGTACCTTTAACAGAGGGATGGCTACCTTGCCGAGAAACTCGACCTTGTGGTCCTTGTCTTCGTCGTAGACGGTTACCTCCAGAACGCTGTGGATGTCCTTCACGTTGCTGCAACATACGGCATGGGCCCCGGTCAGGCTATCTGTTCCGTCCCCGTCTGAGGAGGGAACTTTTAGCCAGCGGATCTCGGTCAGAAAGGCTGTCATGATGGCGTCCTCAGCTGTCACTTGCATCGTTAATTGGCCTATAGAAGTTCATGGATAGGTCATGGTGCTGCAGACCACACCGTGAAGGTGTGAGAGAGCCAGAATTTATCATGTTGGCACACTGTTCGTAAAGAGTATTCCGAGGTACACGTAATATTCTCATGGGGCGCACGCTGAGCGCAACCGTCTCTATTCCAGGTCATTTTTTGGCCTCCCTTTGTCCTGAACTAGCCATACGTGGCAATGGCAGAGAAGCACAAATCAAAGGTTAGCATATGGTTCTCTGGTTGTGGCCTGAATGGTAGTGTAGCCATCAGAGGAAAAGGTGAGGTAATTGAGGTGGAGGTGAAGACCAGAGGTGTAGAAGGAGAGAACACTGCATCATGGTGGCCATGGTGGTAGATGTGAAGATCAGAGATGGAGAAAGGGCGGACACCGCATCATGGTACAGGCGTTGGCTACGCGGAATAAAAGTAGGGTGGATGCCCCTGTCGATATGTGACATCACCACCACGGTATACTGCAGTTAATGACTCTTAAAATAAAGTCCATTCACAATTGTGCCTGTTCCAAAGCAGCACACGGCGGCACACTTTGTTTGCATGATAGCGGCGAAAGAGGAAAATATTCGGAATAAAACCATTCTGCTTCCACCAGCTATATTCTGTTTTAGTTCTCATGAGGGCAAGGCGATTTGTTTCCCCAGTTACTTCAAATGGCAATGCTCGGCATCGCGCTGAATTGCTTAAAGTTCCCTTATTATTCAAAGCGGGTCATCTGGAGTGACTCATCCAGATGCGTACCAGTTATTTTGTTTGATCATGAGTCACAGCACCAGGCCACAGGTCAGTGTCAAGCGCGTGATTTGTGTGAGATCGCGTGCGAACTCACCAGAAATCTTATTAATTTCCTGTACAGTGGTAAATTGTTTGTTTTTTTATTTTAAAAAAAAACCTGTGCCGAACCGTGTGAGGGCCGGAAGTAGCAGGTAATGGGCTGGTGTGTGTAGAAGCACAATGTCGGGGTCATGCACATTTTAGCCGGACCCATCGGGCAAGGTGTGGAAGTGATATCTGAGCTGAAGCACCTGCCCATGTCGTCTTCCCGGTCCTGCGTATGTGCCCACCAGAGACCAGTGTTCTCGCCAAACCGAGCAACTTCTAGCAGAAGCCGGCGTGGATAGCAACCCGTTAGGCGATCCACTTCCGTGCGCCCTGCTGGCGCTTACTGAAGACCTGAATGGCGCCATAGGGGGGGGGTGAATCAAGGCGGCTGTCAGACCTCGTCGGATCGCTAGTGGAGGAGAGGGATCCGGCACGCCATCTGTCGGACGTGGTGCTGGTGCCGACAACGACAAAGGGCGGCGGTGTCGGCGCGTATGTGCCCCACGGGAGAATGCTGGCAGGGAGGAGATGGGAGAGGGAGAGGGGTAGCAAGATATAACTATATTTCATGATCATCTATGTACCACATAACCATTCTGGGAAAACTGGGTTGGTAGGTACTAAAGGTACCGTCGATGTCTACCTTCACCATGGCATAATACTGCACTTAACTCTACAGCTTTGCCTAGGCCGGCCGTATCTCGCCAATTTCTAAGCCTGGTCTCGTACGTTATGAAGGTAGCAGAGGGCGAGACAGATTGGCATGCACTTGACCTGAGCGGTAAGTGCGTTTGAGTAATGATAATGGTGTAATGTAATGCACATACATGGCTTACGTGGGTCTTCCAACTTATCATGCTTTAAAATGCTGCTGAATGCCCGTTAATGTAATTTGCATCCATTACCCTTACGTGGTACGTCTACAAAACGTCAACATCTACGTCAGCATCCGAACTCCACATCCACAAATAGCATGCACGCTTACAAGAAAAAGATCTTGTTCCACTGCGGCGTGAGTGTTTTGTACTCTGTCTGGGTCTGCAGTCGAGAGTTCACCAGCTCCAGCACACAGAACGGGTCCGACTTGCCGCCGATGTCGGCGGACGCCAGGCCTATCGCCTTGAACACCTTCACGGTCAGGTGGCCCACGTCCTTTACCTGCTTCAATGTTTTCTTCAACACCTGAAACGACCACACGCTGCCGTTCAATAACGGGACAAGGCAGCCGTTCGATCCGATCGGTACGTGGGTTCACAAATTTAGTGCTGCGAATTGCCACCTACATGATGCAAATTCAGAGGGAGCTAATGCCGTGAAGCATCGGGGAACGTCCAAATGCACGCAGGCGACTGTTAATTCTTGTTGAAGTCTTTCGAACTCTCGCAGCGCGGAAAGTTTCCTACCACTAGCAATGTGGAAGCTAATTGGATCTATGCTAACTTTTTATCTAAGCCTGATATAATTAGGTTGCAAACTGCATGACGTTGTTTTATTCTTGAGTGCCAATATGCAATGCTTTCTTTTTTCATAACCTTTCGGGTAAAGCCAAATAGCCACTGTCGGAAAGATCTGTCACCCGGTCGTCACCGTAGTTTTGGAAGCCGGCTGCGGAACCAATACGATTTCGTGATGTGATACGAATGACATACGCATCGAAACTTCGACTAGCACCATACCACGTACCAGGTCTGGTTGCGTGTCGTGTGTTCCACTCACAAACTGCTCCCTGATATGCCGCTCCTGGTCAGGGTCGTGTGTCCTCCCTGATATGCCGCTTCTGGTCAGGGTCGTGTGTCCCCCTCACAAACTGCTCCCTGATATGCCGCTTCTGGTCAGGGTCGCGTGTCCCACTCACAAACTGCTCCCTGATATGCCGCTCCTGGTCAGGGTCGTGTGTCCCACTCACAAACTGCTCCCTGATATGTCGCTTCTGGTTAGGGTCGCGTGTCCCACTCACAAACTGCTCCCTGATATGCCGCTCCTGGTCAGGGTCGTGTGTCCCCCTCACAAACTGCTCCCTGATATGCCGCTTCTGGTCAGGGTCGCGTGTCCCACTCACAAACTGCTCCCTGATATGCCGCTTCTGGTCAGGGTCGTGTGTCCCACTCACAAACTGCTCCCTGATATGCCGCTCCTGGTCAGGGTCGTGTGTCCCACTCACAAACTGCTCCCTGATGCGGCGCTTCTGGTCAGGGTCGTGTGTCCCACTCACAAACTGCTCCCTGATATGCCGCTCCTGGTCAGGGTCGTGTGTCCCACTCACAAACTGCTCCCTGATATGCCGCTCCTGGTCAGGGTCGTGTGTCCCCCTCACAAACTGCTCCCTGATATGCCGCTCCTGGTCAGGGTCGTGTGTCCCACTCACAAACTGCTCCCTGATATGCCGCTCCTGGTCAGGGTCGCGTGTCCCACTCACAAACTGCTCCCTGATATGCCGCTCCTGGTCAGGGTCGTGTGTCCCACTCACAAACTGCTCCCTGATATGCCGCTTCTGGTCAGGGTCGTGTGTCCCACTCACAAACTGCTCCCTGATATGCCGCTTCTGGTCAGGGTCGCGTGTCCCACTCACAAACTGCTCCCTGATATGCCGCTCCTGTTCAGGGTCGTGTGTCCCACTCACAAACTGCTCCCTGATGCGGCGCTTCTGGTCATGGTCGCGTGTCCCACTCACAAACTGCTCCCTGATATGCCGCTCCTGGTCAGGGTCGTGTGTCCCACTCACAAACTGCTCCCTGGTGTGGCGCTTCTGGTCAGGGTCGTGTGTCCCCCTCACAAACTGCTCCCTGATATGCCGCTTCTGGTCAGGGTCGCGTGTCCCACTCACAAACTGCTCCCTGATATGCCGCTCCTGGTCAGGGTCGTGTGTCCCACTCACAAACTGCTCCCTGATATGCCGCTCCTGGTCAGGGTCGTGTGTCCCACTCACAAACTGCTCCCTGATGCGGCGCTTCTGGTCAGGGTCGCGTGTCCCACTCACAAACTGCTCCCTGATATGCCGCTCCTGGTCAGGGTCGTGTGTCCCACTCACAAACTGCTCCCTGATGCGGCGCTTCTGGTCAGGGTCGCGTGTCCCACTCATAAACTGCTCCCTGATATGCCGCTCCTGGTCAGGGTCGTGTGTCCCACTTACAAACTGCTCCCTGATATGCCGCTCCTGGTCAGGGTCGTGTGTCCCACTCACAAACTGCTCCCTGATATGCCGCTCCTGGTCAGGGTCGTGTGTCCCCCTCACAAACTGCTCCCTGATATGCCGCTTCTGGTCAGGGTCGCGTGTCCCACTCACAAACTGCTCCCTGATATGCCGCTCCTGGTCAGGGTCGTGTGTCCCACTCACAAACTGCTCCCTGGTGCGGCGCTCCTGGTCAGGGTCGTGTGTCCCACTCACAAACTGCTCCCTGATGCGGCGCTTCTGGTCAGGGTCGTGTGTCCCACTCACAAACTGCTCCCTGGTGCGGAGCTCCTGGTCAGGGTCGTGTGTGTAGGTGAGCAGGTCGGAGATGGTCTCCACATTGGTCATGCCTGACACGGTCAGCAGGATGAACACGGAGCCGGCGCCGTCCTCCAGCGGTGTCCACAGCCGGTGGGTCTTCTCGCGCTCCAGCTTGGAGACGTCCACTGTGGTCCTGGCGGCGGCCGGGCGGTCAGGTGTGCATTGCGCCTGTCCCGACGGCCAGACCCCGGGTCACATGGTGCTGTGGCCTCTTGGCCACAGCACCACAGCAGCAATCATTGACATGCACGACGACCAGTCAGTGAAATGTTCCCTGTGTTCCTGAGGACTATCAGATGGGGTGTTTGAAATGTTCCCTGTGTTCCTGAGGACTATCAGATGGGGTGTTTGAAATGTTCCCTGTGTTCCTGAGGACTATCAGATGGGGTGTTTGAAATGTTCCCTGTGTTCCTGAGGACTATCAGATGGGGTGTTTGAAATGTTCCCTGTGTTCCTGAGGACTATCAGATGGGGTGTTTGAAATGTTCCCTGTGTTCCTGAGGACTATCAGATGGGGTGTTTGAAATGTTCCCTGTGTTCCTGAGGACTATCAGATGGGGTGTTTGAAATGTTCCCTGTGTTCCTGAGGACTATCAGATGGGGTGTTTGAAATGTTCCCTGTGTTCCTGAGGACTATCAGATGGGGTGTTTGAAATGTTCCCTGTGTTCCTGAGGACTATCAGATGGGGTGTTTGAAATGTTCCCTGTGTTCCTGAGGACTATCAGATGGGGTGTTTGAAATGTTCCCTGTGTTCCTGAGGACTATCAGATGGGGTGTTTGAAATGTTCCCTGTGTTCCTGAGGACTATCAGATGGGGTGTTTGAAATGTTCCCTGTGTTCCTGAGGACTATCAGATGGGGTGTTTGAAATGTTCCCTGTGTTCCTGAGGACTATCAGATGGGGTGTTTGAAATGTTCCCTGTGTTCCTGAGGACTATCAGATGGGGTGTTTGAAATGTTCCCTGTGTTCCTGAGGACTATCAGATGGGGTGTTTGAAATGTTCCCTGTGTTCCTGAGGACTATCAGATGGGGTGTTTGAAATGTTCCCTGTGTTCCTGAGGACTATCAGATGGGGTGTTTGAAATGTTCCCTGTGTTCCTGAGGACTATCAGATGGGGTGTTTGAAATGTTCCCTGTGTTCCTGAGGACTATCAGATGGGGTGTTTGAAATGTTCCCTGTGTTCCTGAGGACTATCAGATGGGGTGTTTGAAATGTTCCCTGTGTTCCTGAGGACTATCAGATGGGGTGTTTGAAATGTTCCCAGTGTTCCTGAGGACTATCAGATGGGGTGTTTGAAATGTTCCCTGTGTTCCTGAGGACTATCAGATGGGGTGTTTGAAATGTTCCCTGTGTTCCTGAGGACTATCAGATGGGGTGTTTGAAATGTTCCCTGTGTTCCTGAGGACTATCAGATGGGGTGTTTGCCGTGGTGCTGAATGGTCAGATAGCCCATAGGACATGCTGTCCTAACGGGACGTTAACCGTCGTGATCCTGGGGGAAACCAGACCAAACGGTCTACGGTGATCCTGGGACAATCCAGCGGCCAACGGTAATCCTGGGGACAACCCAGCGGTCCATGGTGGTCATAGTTCAGAGTGGGGTAGGATGGTTCGCAGGGGTTCTTGCAACAGATCACCCGGCCAGGCGATACTGTGCACAGCCTCAATGGCCCATGAACACTGGTTACAGCATCCCCGGGCCCGTTGGTCGCCATGGCAACGGTTAAATGTAGCCGTGTGCGATAGAAGTGGCCCCTGCCCAGGGTCCTGGACACCGGTAGCGCACCGGACGTCCCCCGTCAGCTGGCACACGGGGTGGGACGTCCCCCTGGCATGGGGGCACACGTGCCTACTGATGTGCGGCAGGGAAGTTGCAACCAGGAGTAGAGCGCCTAGCACGACCTGACGCATCACCCCGCTCACTTTCCCATGAAGTCGTCCTTGCTGCGTGCGTCGTGGTCGAACACCTCGATCTCGAGGATCTGCGACCCGCTGTCGAACAGGTGCAGGTCGAACTGCTCCAGCCAGCGGGGTGTCAGCGTGCGGTCCACCACGCGGCTCTTGTACTTCTCGGTTCCCAGCCTGGCCGCAGACGGTGGCATGGCTCAGGTCAGCTCACCGGCTCAGGTAAGATTCAGGTCAGGCGGAGACCGGCTCAGGTCAGGCGGATCGGCTCAGGTCAGGTCATCGACCCAAGTCGAGCCGTCGGCTCCAGGATAGGTCACCAGTGGTGACCGCGCCTTGTCACCTTTCACTGGGGAACGCGTGCCGTGCGGTTGGTTAATGAATGCGTGAGCTAGGCTGACTTATCGATCCAGCTCGTGCAGCGTAGGTGGACGGCCGCAATTGGCGTAAGTGGGTGGCGAGGTCCGCGGCATAACTAAATTAGATCCCCAATCGACACTTATATGATCTATGACTGGATAAACTGCATGCTGGGCACTCGTTCACTAGGGCATCGTAAGCTTATTGAAAATGTCAATGATGCTCTGCACTAATTACGAATCGTGCATCACAACTAGATGGGATTGCATTCACAATGCATCCGAGACCGGCTTTGTCCGCCCCTCGCCAAATGTGAAGGACACTACCGCTGATCTCCTTCTAGATCCCGCCCTTTTAAGCAAAACAAAATTCCCCTTTAGTTGGACTTCTCCCTTCCCCGTCCCATTTTTTTGTTGGACCAAAAATGCGCCGACCCACTAGGTCATCAATATTTGAACAAACTTTAGCATTCGACGTGCTAAAGTTTGTGCTAAAGAACAAACTTGCTCCCCTCCCACAAAAAAATAACAAGTTCAGCTGTGATTACTCCAGGTGCATGTCTATTCTACTGATCTTCCTTTTGCAACTCAAACTCAGCTAGGAATGGACGTAGCGCGGTACTTCCATCAGAATCGATGCATTTTAGGCATAGCAAGTGCAGCGCATGCCACAGGTGTCGGACGATCGGCTTACAACAAAAAATACATGTTTTGAACATGCATTTTATGGCCATTTTCATTTTTATGGTCATTCTCTTCTTGGAATTTTCTCTTTTCCACATGCATAGCAATACTGTAGCATTGTTTCGCCAAGGAGGACCTGAGATATACCGTAGCTAATAGTCAAAGAAAAGTGAGAGAAAAAAGATTCGCATGAAATGCATGGGAACACACCAATAAAGAGCACAAAGGCCATCTTCTATGCTGCCCATCTATGGGCAGCAAGTAAGCCGGCGGGGCTTACGTGATAACCAAGTTCTCCTCAGAGCTGATCGGTACGGATGGTAAGTTACGGCATTTGATAACTCAAGAAATCACGGAGATGGAGCTTCATGTCCGTCACAGACAAACCTGAACTTGACGTAGGGGTCGCTGGTGCCCTCCGAATCCATAGCCATCAGATCCTTGGCCTCCACCAGCACTATTGTCACGACGCTGCTCCACTGCTGGTTCTTGAGCTTCTTGGAGTCGCTGCCCTTGGGGCCGGAGCCAGTCAGCTGGCGGCACAGAGTCCGACACTTTCAGTGGAGGGAGGGGGATCGGTGGTGTGGGGTGGATGGTGGTGGGTCTTCGGCATAACACCGACACCACATAGGGAGCCAAACAATAAGGCATGCTAAATAGTCTGAGCCAAGTCATGCATTCCATCCGTCGATAGTGTATTTATTGTGATACAATAGTTACTGGTACCGATAGCTCTGGCAAATTAGTTAATTTGCAGAGCAACGAAGAGCATGAGCTCGAACAAAAACAATCATACGATGACTGGTTTCACCCATAGTCACGGCGGCAAGCGCTTGTAGAGCAGCATTATCTAACCTGATCCCGTTCCTCTTTGGACTTGGGTACTAGGTTGGCTGTTAGTGTGATGGTGCCCTGCTCACCCGCCTTGGCCGGGTCGATCAGCTGCAGGACCTGCTCCTGCTCCCTGTGGCACGGCAGAGCACGTGACGGTGTTACACCGGGCAGTATCGGACCGGTGTGACGCTGGCTTCATGCCGTCCAACATGTTCACACGTCCAGCATGTCCAACACGTCCACGTGACCTAATGTCCAACATGTTCACACTTCCAGCATGTCCAACACGTCCACATGACCTAATGTTCAACATGTTCACACGTCCAGCATGTCCAACACGTCCACATGACCCAACATGTCCAACATGTCCATAACCGTAGCCGATGGAAATGTTTGGCAATAATTGTTAGCGGGGTTTGCGATAATTTCACAGAAGTTCACGGGTGGTTACCACAAGAGGCCAGCATTCTTCATGACGCCAGGGAGCGATGGAAACAACAAAGAACAATGCCTGGTGTGCAAGGCAACAAATGTCTCGAAGGTCGCAGCCTTAAGACACACACACACCCATACGTAGAATCATGACATTTATCAAGGTATGAAAGGAGCTCAATTACTCGGCGCTTCCCTCAGTATGTTTTTACAATCAATTGAAAAGGTAAACAAAACGAATCGCGTAGGCTCACGATGACTATTCGATTAAATAAGCATCATTCACTTTCAATGAAATATTTCGTGGATGAAAAAACATTCATACCACCAGCGGAATATTGGGTATCTGAATAAGTGGACACGAAGAAAATGAGAGTATTCGCGATAAGTAGGAATAAGAATAGCCAATAAAATAATTAGAGACCTATTCATATAAATACATACATGAACACAAGAACACCGAAACACGCGAACACACAAAGACGAGAACACGTGTACGCGCGCGCACGCGCACATCCACAGACACATGTACACGCATATGCCGTACGCCGTACTTACTTGTTGGGCTCCATCTTGCTTATATCGAGCTCTGTCTCTCCCATGAAGTCATCGTTCATTCCCCAGTCATGGTCATACACCTGGCGGAATAGCACGTATCATCTACATACACCTGGCGGAATAGCACGTATCATCTACAGTCAGGTCCCACGAGTCATACAGCACACCCATTTTCCTCCCCAGCTATTTAGCATCCATCTCCTTCGTTGGTTACTGGGATTTGGGAGCTCATCAACTGCACAGTTCACGGCACCCATTCAGCATCCAACATGGGCTTCGTTCCAAGCTCACCTCCCGAGCTCACCTACCCACCAACCACCGTCAGGGATTTCCCCTCCATCGCCACACACGAGAAGACACAGCACACACCGAGGCGAACACAACACCAGACGGCTCCGCACATCACATCCAACACAACACCAGACACCAGACGGCTCCCGACACCACATCCAAAACAACACCAGACGGCTCCCGACACCACATCCAAAACAACACCAGACGGCTCCCGACACCACACCGAACACAACACCAGACGGCTCCCGACACCACATCCAAAACAACACCAGACGGCTCCCGACACCACACCGAACACAACACCAGACGGCTCCCGACACCACATCCAAAACAACACCAGACGGCTCCCGACACCACATCCAAAACAACACCAGACGGCTCCCGACACCACATCCAAAACAACACCAGACGGCTCCCGACACCACATCCAAAACAACACCAGACGGCTCCCGACACCACATCCAAAACAACACCAGACGGCTCCCGACACCACATCCAAAACAACACCAGACGGCTCCCGACACCACATCCAAAACAACACCAGACGGCTCCCGACACCACACCGAACACAGCACCAGACACCAGACGGCTCCCGACACCACACCGAACACAACACCAGACGGCTCCCGACACCACATCCAAAACAACACCAGACGGCTCCCGACACCACACCGAACGCAACACCAGCTGGCCTTTTAATGAAATATTTATATAACACCACATTAAACCCAACTCCAGACGAGTCCCGACACCACATTAAACACAACAGCAGACGACTCCCGACACCACACCAAACCGGACCACCAACACAGTCGGACACTGACTGACATGTGCACCGGATAGCGGTGACCCCGGAACATCCTCACATCGGCCACCAACAACGCAACCACAACAACACCAAATATAACACCATATAGCAAGAGGAAACTTGTAGACTTACTGCAACTGCGCTTTTTTGGCAGTCTGTGAAGAAATGCACTTTAGTTTGCGTGAGATTTTTCGCGGAAGAGCAGGAATTTGACAAAGAATCACTGTCAATTTCGATAACTCGTCGCAATGCATTCAAATTTAGGCTGCGTGCTCCATATTTGGCAGCGGAGCCCAATTGCTCCAATAGCTAATCCGATTTCAGCATATGTGCATGGAAAAAACAATCCGATTCAGCCGCAATTCGCTTCCAAAATCGTGCTTATCTGGCTAATGCGCATCTGACCTGAGTATCCCAGGTGTGCGTATATCTGCCTGCGTGCCAGCCAGCCCGCCGGCCGTCACGTGGCTACGTCGTCATGTCACATGCCGCGCAGGCTGTGAGACGAATGGCAGCATGACACAGCGTGGCATATATGCTGAATCGACAATTCGTCATAGTGCATTTAATTTTGACATACGTACATCATATTCGGCAGATCAGTATCATTTCGGCAAAATTGCAACTAATTTCGTCTGAATCTGATTGCTTTTCAATGCGCATATGCCGAAATTGGAGACGCCATTTGAGTAGTCGGGCTCCTCTGCCGAACCTGGAGCATGCAGCCCACATTTGGATACACTCAGCCCAGTTGGCGAAACATCTTTTCTTCTTTACAGAGTGGTAGCCAAGGGGCCGGGGCACTCCCCCCCTTAGCAACCAAAAATATACGAGATGAAACAATAAATTTTGAGACTTTCATCATTTAAAACCAAACATTTTTCGCCGAAAACGTTCTCTTTTTCATACATTTGTTTTCGATCGGGTCCCACGATGAAAATCCCGGCTGCACCACTCCTTATTTATGTGTGAAATTCTTGCACTTCTAAATGGACACATGTCTTCATGGGTTACCAACAGAGCGCACCTGTGATTGGCCTAAACGTTTCCTGTCGTGGTATGGTGCCCGAGTCCTTGCCTGCAGCAGAGGAACCACGTAGCCTGCTTCCTTTCCGCGCTTGTTCAGCGCCCAAAATGGCGCCTTACATCGGCTTCTGGGCATCATATCCACACAGATAATACTCCAGCACCGCAGTTTCCGCACATCTAAGGAAGACCAGAATCAATAGGAAGATTGGATTTCACTTCAGCAAATACCTGCCTTTCAAGTCCAAATTGGCTCAAACGCAAAACTTTAAAGTCCAGATGGGCTCCACTTATCAGACACAAAGTGTTGGTTCAGCACAAGCATCAGCAATACTATCTTACTAGCTTCTTCAATACTAGCAACACTGTCTTCTTCATGGCCGCATCAGGCCCCGCGCTATGCATCCGTCCCAAACCAACCAAGACCACCCTTTACGCTGATGACATCGCCTGTGTAATTGCCACGAAAGTATAAACAGCCCATGCGACACACCACATAGACATTGACACATTAAACAAACACGGTTGCAATGCCTTGATCTTCATTCATTTCCAAACAAAGCCCAATGCACCAGCTTTCGAACCAGCCAGCCGAGCAGGCACGACCGATATCACGTGACCTACCAGCAACACCACCAGCAACAATACAGGCATCTCGCATCTGGGTGGGCCGCACACTGGAATCGCTGTACTCGTGCCGCTCGGACAAGCACGGGTGCTTGCAATGTTCCATGTAGTGGCCAGTGAGCAGTGTGCCAGAGTGATTGGCTACGATGTATAGGTCGTACTTGCAGGTGTGCGCCGCCGAGTAGGGCGACAGGTCGAGCCCGTTCGCGGGAAAGCTTGTGGCCGTGTTGAGCTTGCCGAGTTCGCATTCCTGCGGCGAAAACCGCTTCAAGTACACCAGCAGAATGCGAGGGGACTATTTGATTTAAGAGTTATTGGTGCTCTTCTGGTGTCTTTGGCTCCGTCTTGCCACCATCAGCTTTTCATCTCCGTCGAGCACTTCCTCTCTAGTGAAGAGATTGAAGCAGGCTTGCAGGCTCACCTGCCCAAACTTCGATGGGATAGGCAGGCTCAGTTCCCAGAACGGGTCGAAAGTATCGGACGCATGGCCACACATGGTGCGTTGTAGCGTGGACTTGAGCTGACCGATAAATAGGTCAATCAACTTGGAGTTCTCCAGTCAGACAAAGCGGTTCCACCACTCGATGGAACTCTGGCTTACACTGACGGTGCCATTAATGTCAGCGGTGATGGGCTTGGGTCGGCAGATGACCCGGTTGACATCCTCGTGTAAATCCTCAAGCAAAGTGCGGAGAAACTCATATGCGTCCTGCTGCCGAGAGCCTACGAAGCGTTCATCGAAACGCTGCACCTGCGACTTGAAGGGCGTCGTGCTGACCACCCGGTTCGACTTGTCGGAGGGCCGCCACAGGTCGCACGTGAGCGTAACGAACGACTTTATGAGTGCTCCCTTCATAGCCGATGTAGTGATGTTGATGTCGGACGAGTACTGGTCGCACAGGAAGTAGTCGTGCAGCACACGCGTGTTGCTCAAACACTGGAGCACAAAGTTCATAAAACATGTGTTGCCCATGTTCCGTAGCCCGATGAGGCCGAGCCGATGGCTGACGCTACCACTGCATCCACCACTGCCATCACCGCCGCTGCCACTGTCGTAGTCACCTCCACCCCTGCCATAGTCACTGCCACCGTCATCGCAGCCGCCATAGCCACTTCCCCAACCTACACTGCCGCCTAGGTCGCCATCACTACCACCGCCACTGTCGCCGCCACCGCTGGCATCGCAGCCGCCATAGCCACTTCCCCAACCTACACTGCCGCCTAGGTCGCCATCACTACCACCGCCACTGTCGCCGCCACCGCTGGCATCGCTGCTGCCGCTGCCATCACCTTTACAAAAGGTACTTAGATTATAGATCATAGATGGCAGCCTGGATTACACGCATGGCCTGACTTCTGGAGCAGTGCACACCCTCAGCAAGGCATGTGTCGTGTACACCTCAGCATCACTATCCCAACTGCATGTATCCCCGTACGAGTCAGCATCACTATCCCAACTGCATGTGTCGCGTACAGGAGATCAGCAACTGCATGTGTTGCCCAACTCGCAATTTGTTGCGTACACATCATCACTATCCCAACTGCATGTGTCGCGTACAGGTCAGCATCAGTGTCCCAACTGCATGTGTTGCGTACACATCATCACTACCCCAACTGCATGTGTCGCGTACACGTCAGCATCAGTGTCCCAACTGCATGTTGTTGGTACATATGTGCGTCGCGTACACTTCAGCATCACTACCACAACTGCATGTGTCGCGTACACATCAGCATCACTATCCCAACTGCATGTGTCGCGTACACCTCAGCATCACTACCCCAACTGCATGTGTCCCCGTACGAGTCAGCATCACTACCCCAACTGCATGTGTCGCGTACACGTCAGCATCAGTGTCCCAACTGCATGTGTTGCGTATATATCAGCACTACCCCAACTGCATGTGTCGCGTACACCTCAGCATCACTACCCCAACTGCACGGCAATTCAGCGGGACAATTTCGGGTCGGGAAGCTGCACGTTCCGCAGCTGACCATAAAGCGACCGCCCAGAAGCCCGCCACGAGCACACAGATCCAATTTTCGGCTGACCTTTCGGCCGGCCAAATGCATGCCGAGAGTCCACTTAAGTGTAGCGCTCCGGGACAGCCAGGCGAACAATTGTCTACTGGAGCTGGCGGCCGGCTGTGCGTTTCAGTTCTCAGGGGTACTTATGAACCTGCCCAAACCGCCAGACATAATGTGGACATAATGTCTGGCGCACGACCCCCCCCCCCCCACACACACTGAAACAGCGAACCTTGCGAAAAGATGGGCCACACACGTGGACCCTGAACACGCCTGGCTTCCTCGATGTCTCCTTTTTGTGACTCAGCGCAGTACACACGTCCCTCAACGTCTCCCTGCCCCCCCCCCCCCTCTCACGGACTCTTGCTGGTGACACAGTTGAAACAGCAGTTCCCTGCAGCCGTCTCCTCCATCCGCTATCCGCTGTGTACACAGACGCACGCGATGTACACAGACGCACACTGTCGCACAACTTCGCAAAAAGAGGCAGCTGACTAATCAACTAACTACCGGCTGTACATCGCCGTTCATAATTCACATGGAATGTGTCATCAGCTTCAGGACACGCCACTATAATGGACCGCAGCAATTTGCGCAATGTCTTCTGGCCTCAGGCTATGTCGACAGAAATGGTCAAACGCTTCACGGGGAGAGGGGTCGGCAATCGGCATCTTCCACAGCTGTTCAATGTAATCAAGTGAAAAGACAACTAACTAGTATTTCAACTGGGTTAAATAAAGTTCAATCCCGAACTGTGAGGCGAAGGACGGCTGGGTGGGACAGGCACCGGCACAGGCAGGCAGAATGGGACAGGCACCGGCACAGGCAGGCTGGGTGAGACAGGCACCGGCACAGGCAGGCTGGGTGAGACAGGCACCGGCACAGGCAGGCGGAGTGGGGCAGGCACCGGCACAGGCAGGCTGGGTGGGACAGGCACCGGCACAGGCAGGCAGAGTGGGACAGGCACCGGCACAGGCAGGCAGAGTGGGACAGGCACCGGCACAGGCAGGCAGAGTGGGGCAGGCACCGGCACAGGCAGGCTGGGTGAGACAGGCACCGGCACAGGCAGGCGGAGTGGGACAGGCACCGGCACAGGCAGACTGGTGGGACAGGCACCGGCACAGGCAGGCGGAGTGGGGCAGGCACCGGCACAGGCAGGCAGAGTGGGGCAGGCACCGGCACAGGCAGGCGGAGTGGGACAGGCACCGGCACAGGCAGGCAGAGTGGGGCAGGCACCGGCACAGGCAGGCAGAGTGAGACAGGCACCGGCACAGGCAGGCTGGTGGGACAGGCACCGGCACAGGCAGGCGGAGTGGGGCAGGCACCGGCACAGGCAGGCAGAGTGGGGCAGGCACCGGCACAGGCAGGCAGAGTGGGACAGGCACCGGCACAGGCAGGCAGAGTGGGACAGGCACCGGCACAGGCAGGCAGAATGGGGCAGGCACCGGCACAGGCAGGCTGGGTGAGACAGGCACCGGCACAGGCAGGCTGGGTGAGACAGGCACCGGCACAGGCAGGCTGGGTGGGACAGGCACCGGCACAGGCAGGCGGAGTGGGACAGGCACCGGCACAGGCAGGCAGAGTGGGACAGGCACCGGCACAGGCAGGCAGAGTGGGGCAGGCACCGGCACAGGCAGGCTGGGTGGGACAGGCACCGGCACAGGCAGGCAGAGTGGGGCAGGCACCGGCACAGGCAGGCAGAGTGGGGCAGGCACCGGCACAGGCAGGCTGGGTGGGACAGGCACCGGCACAGGCAGGCAGAGTGGGGCAGGCACCGGCACAGGCAGGCGGAGTGGGACAGGCACCGGCACAGGCAGGCAGAGTGGGGCAGGCACCGCCCCGCAGCAGCCAGCACGTCATTGTAGTCAATTGAATAGGGAAGTCGGTCAGATCCATTTATGTCATCTACACAGCATACCTGACTCTCACAAAGGGATAAAATGTGCATTTGCTGTTTTTAAAAACATTATTTTACGATTAGGGAGAGATCTCGGCAAACAGACGAGGGGACGACGTGAAACACCCATGTTGCATTTGGTTCATGTACTGGCCGCATTTCGTCTGGCAAGCGCTACACAGTGCGCTCCACAGGTGCGACGCGATTGTGACCGGAAGTGGACAGCGTCACGATTTTTAGAAGCTCTCCTGATGACAGACGGGTTGTGATTAAGCCGTTGCGAGATTAACAGTAAGATAGTGTACATGGGTTCTTCTGTGGAAAGCGATGTGCATCCAAGTCATCACATAGCTGTGTTTGCCGTGACCTGAAGTGCCCGATGACTCATATTGTTAATTGAACTGTTGATGTGAGTCTCACCTTAATCTGAAGTGGCTGGAGCGGATCATCCACAAGTATCTGGAACCATTCGTCCCAGAGTGGGTTGAGAGTTTTGTACACAATTTTGGACTTGCAAACCACCTTACCGCCAAGTTTGAACTTGACGTAGGGGTCACTGGTCCCTGGGGAGGGAAATACGTGTTAATTATTGCGCTTGAAGAAGCAATAACCGTCTTATTCACATTGGTTTAGTATATATTGTGCACCACAATGAGAACTTCATTAACACCACACTCGCAGCCTTTTGTGTTTTTAAAGTAAAGTGAAGCAATATGAAAGCTAATGTGTTAAAAGGGAATTAGTGAACTTCGCGCCATTTTATCAAATAATTGACGGAGCCCCGGCACTTCGCAACGGGAGTGTGTCAACTTCGCAGCATTGATCGGTTTTCTCATAACGTCATGGGATCAAATCGTTCAATTATCCACCGTGGGAAATATCGCTGAGCACCAGTTCAGAGAAGAAATAGATAGGCCATGTGCGACATTTTCCAGGGTCGGGCTGTGCTGAGTATGACGACGTGCTCCGACCGAAATGATTCATAGTGCCGCTGCGGCTCGATCGGATAATTCAACTCAGGCCTCCAGAACACCGGCGAATATGGCCCTCTTCATGCTAGGACGATGGTCTGAAGTCGCGCCAATTCGGTGCTGCGGTTGTTCGCGCCAATTCGATGTTGCGGCTGTTCGCCCAATTCAGTACTACGGCTGTTCAGACCTGGGGATTCTCGACTAGCTTTATTCTACAGACAGCCCACTCATGCTGTCTGTCTCTCTCCAGCCCCCTCAGGCTGTCTGTCTCGCTCCAGCCCTGCAGGCTATCTGTCTCTCTCCAGCCCCCTCAGGCTGTCTGTCTCGCTCCAGCCCCCTCATGCTGTCTGTCTCGCTCCAGCCCACTCAGGCTGTCTGCCTCGCTGCAGCCCTGCAGGCTGTCTGTATCGCTCCAGCCCACACAGGCTGTCTGCCTCACTGCAGCCCCCGGCAGACTGTCTGTCTCGCTCCAATCCTCCCTGGCGTGATGGGCTTCCGTGGTGTGTAATAACATTGTGATGCTACTCATTGAGCGCACCGGTAGAGTGGTCGGAGATTAACGGACTATGATTGCTATGGACCGGCGGAGTTGCCCTGCTGAAAGGACAATTTTCAGGAATCGTGGCCAGAACTTCTCAGTGTTCAGTGCACTATTTAGTCTGGTATTGCGTTTTTCTCAACATCTGATGTTAGTGCTTTCCAGCACAGTGAAACCAATCAAGCGCTCTGAATCAAGCCAAGTACAATCGACACATAGGGGTTAGGAAGCAGCCGGATCTTTGTCGTCAAAACTAAGCTCTATTCATGTGCCGGGGCGGGTATGCCACTCCTCCCCTCCCACCCAAGGCAGTTTTGCGTCAAATTCCTAAACCGTTTGTGCGGGAGCTTTGCAGCTTGCAATTCCCCCGCTGGCGCATTACACTGATATGGTTTGGTGCACTGGTGAGAATGACAATTACGAGGAGAGCGAAGCCAGAGCGGGTCTCCGCCCGTGGATATGGTAAGTAGTAAGTAAGAGCCATTGTTGTTTACTCTGCGTTCTTCGCGGAAGCGTTCCACAGCTCGGGCAGCCAACACCTCCCACGGAGCCGTCGCTTGCTAGTCCCGGACGGAACACGGACAAATGCTTGGTTTGTGTTCTGGTGCCTCGATTTCAGTCACAGGGAGGGATGAAAATTAAGAAAAATAATTTATTTTAGTGTTCTTTGCATCTGTGCTAGAGTGTGTAATGCTTCACAAAATAGGTCAAGTGCCCAGAGAAACAAAGGGGCCGGGGAAAAAAAAAAAAAAAAAAAAAAAAAAAAAAACTTAATAAAAGGAAGTTGGTTTTTTTAAAAAAAAAAGGGAAAAAAAAAAGGAGGGAAAGGGGGGGCAAATAGACTCAGAAGAACACCCCAAAAGGTCCCATGCTGAAAGTTGGAATTACTGGTGGGCAAAGCCAACATTGATGAGGCACTTACCCCCTCAAAAGCATACAAATGAACGCCCATGGTTCTTCTATATGTACCTGGTACAATGAGATAATCTATTTGGGAGTTGTATCTTTTCTCACTGAATTTCATGATCAATGGTGGCCAGGACGGATCCATGAATTTTGTTCCAGGGGAACAATTGTCTGGAGGGGCGCCATTTCCCCGTAAGTACGCCACTGCTATAGAAAATGTAAAAGGGTGCACTTGAGTGATCCTGAATGGGCGCAAATTCTACTGAATCGGGCGCTTTCGGATCAAAGCTCAAGGGGAGGCGCATTCGAGCGTCTATGAAGGGGCATCTTTTCCCAGTCAGAGGGGTGTCTTTCCATGAGCAAGGGGTACATGACCCTGTGCACCCCCCCCCCCCTTCGATCCGCTATTCATGGTTCCTCCAAGGAAGAATTGGGGTACTTGGTATTTTTCCGCAGTACTCACAGCTGACTTCTGCGGTATGGACAGAGCCGATATGTCCTACACGTCGTCCCAGCCGACGTCTATGGTCTGGACACAGCCGACGTGTGCAATGCGTCGTCACAGTCGTCGTCACAGCCGACGTCTATGGCCTGGACACAGCCGACGTGTGCAATGCGTCGTCACAGTCGTCGTCACAGCCGACGTCTATGGCCTGGACACAGCCGACGTGTGCAATGCGTCGTCACAGCTGACGTCTGTGGCCTGCATACGTCCGTGATCCGGATGCGGTCGAGATCTCAGCAGAGCGGAATCTGACTTCCTCACACACAAACTGGGCTAAGATAACCGCGCAGGAATGGCCATGGGCGAATATGCTTCAGGATGCAACCAGCGCTGTAGTGCAAGCTGTGATTGGAACTGGCTTAGTACTTGTAATGCTAGTATGGTGAAGAAACTGTTCGTGTTCTCAAGAAACGTTCAATTTGCATTGCTAAAATGCAGTACTACTCTGGCTGTCCACGAACATTAGAACTAAACATAACTGGAAAAATGAGACATCGGAGATGAGAACACGTACCATGAATTACTAACCGTGATTCAAAACTGACAAGGCCAGGAGCGCTCTTCACTGCTGGTTTGAGGGATGGTTGTCAGCTATGCGGTGGGGCTATGTCATGCTGGACGACCATTCATCCTACCTTGCCTATTTTGAGCGCGTCCACATGTGACACTGAGGCAGAGCTGCGGCGACAGAGCTACGAAAACTGAGCTACGGCGACAGAGCTGCGACAACTGAGCTGCGGCGACAGAGCTACGACAACTGAGCTGCGGCGACAGAGCTGCGACAACTGAGCTGCGGCGACAGAGCTACGACAACGAGAGCTACGGCGACAAAGCTGCGACAACTGAGCTGCGGCGACAGAGCTACGACAACGGAGCTGCGGCGACAGAGCTGCGACAACTGAGCTGCGGCGACAGAGCTACGAAAACTGAGCTACGGCGACAGAGCTGCGACAACTGAGCTGCGGCGACAGAGCTGCGACAACTGAGCTGCGGCGACAGAGCTGCGACAACTGAGCTGCGGCGACAGAGCTACGACAACGGAGCTGCGGCGACAAAGAGCTGGGAAGAGCTGCGACAACTGAGCTGCGGCGACAGAGCTACGACAACGGAGCTGCGGCGACAGAGCTGCGACAACGGAGCTGCGGCGACAGAGCTGCGACAACTGAGCTACGGCGACAGAGCTACGAAAACTGAGCTACGGCGACAGAGCTACGAAAACTGAGCTACGGCGACAGAGCTGCGACAACTGAGCTGCGGCGACAGAGCTGCGACAACTGAGCTGCGGCGACAGAGCTGCGACAACTGAGCTGCGGCGACAGAGCTACGAAAACTGAGCTACGGCGACAGAGCTGCGACAACTGAGCTGCGGCGACAAAGCTGCGACAACTGAGCTGGACGGGCGACAGAGCTCCGACAACTGAGCTGCGGCGACAGAGCTACGAAAACTGAGCTACGGCGACAGAGCTGCGACAACTGAGCTGCGGCGACAAAGCTGCGACAACTGAGCTGCGGCGACAGAGCTCCGACAATCTCAGCTTTGAGGCAGTCCACCACGTTCGTGGTTGGTGAGGAGGGACTGGCGAATCTCCTGGCCTTCAGGCGGAGAGGGGCCGGCAGTTTCCCCACCCCACTGCAGCCACTGGTCCGCTGCAGGGCACCCTGACTGCCACTACCGTCACCACCGGGTGGGCCGGCTCCGGACTTACGGGGCGAACGGTCAGCGTTATTGTCAGCAAAGGCCTTCACCAGCCTTATACCGCGCTGAGCTAATCGTGATTGGTCGATGAAGTTCTGTTTCAGTTGCTTGCACTGAGCTCGCAGTTAAGTGTACTTTGCGTATGTGTATGGAAGTCATTTGACCGCGGCTCAGATGTCTCAATTGTGTTTTAACTTGTCCGGATTTACCGCTGGCGCCACTGTGCCGAAGACTAGACATAATCACGCAGAGTATTGATTGACCGAGCGGGCAGCTCTGGCTCAGGCTTAAAGGATGTGGCCAAATGACCAGCCGGACTTGCACACCAGCAGGACGGGCATCTGCGATCCCTTGAAATAAGCCTAGTTGTACTGTAAAACAACCAAACACAGTACTGTATTTAATTGTTGGACTTCATTGTTTAATTTAGTTGTCAATACTTGTACTACAGTACTGTGTCGTACTGTACCTTAAGTGCTGTACATCCCCAATAATGTTCATTTGCCGGGATCCTTTAGAAAGAAACAAAGCCAGATTATCCCCGGCCCCACCCCACGCTTCTGTGGTTGTGGTGAGGTGCCATTGGGGTGCCATTGGGGTGCCATTGGTGCAGAGGTGCCCGCATACCATTGTCGGCCACTGCCGGAAGTCTGCGGCGAAGTACATACCACTGTTGTCCATGGCCGGGAGGTTGCGGCCATGTTTGAGGTACACGTCCAGCACGAAGAACTCGTGGCGATGCAGGCCTCCCTGCTGCGAGTCATCCTGCGGGCGACGAAGCAAGTGACATGACGTTCGACGCATGCCAATGAGTCGGCAAATATTTGATTAGCACGAATTACACTGCGATAAGGTGAATGTATTACACAAAAGTCGCTCCTGAAACCTGCGGTTCCCAAATAAAAAGGAGCACTTGTGTTCCACCCATCACACCACCACAATAAGTACCATACTTATTTTGTTTCACGCGAGTTGTTCTTCCACTAAACGTGTATGTAAAAATAGTAAGCTTTAGGCGCTGCTTGTGGTTCATGTGTCATCGATGCTGAAAGGCACGTCGCGAGCGGTGCCAGTGGTGCCAGTGGTGTCAGTTATTTCAGGAGGGGCACCAGTGGTGCTAATGATGTCAGCAGTACCAGGAGAGGCGCCAGTAGTGCGAGCGATGGCAATGTTGTCATTAGCAGTGCCAGTAGCGAGCTAATAATACCCGGAATGGTGATAACCGCTGAAGCCGGGGTTGGACCGGTGGGGGATTGCTATCGGAGCCCGGCGTGGGACTGGTGCGGTATTACTGTCGGAGCCAGGGGTGGTCCAGTGCGGTGGTACTGTCGGAGCCCGGGGTGGGACTGGTGCGGTATTACTGTCGGAGCCCGGGGTAGGACTGGTGCGGCATTACTGTCGGAGCCAGGGGTGGGACTGGTGCGGTGGTACTGTCGGAGCCCTGGGTGGGACCGGTGCGATATTACTGGGGGTGTGACCGGTGCGGTATTACTGTCGGAGCCGGGTTGGACCGGTGCGATATTACTGTCGGAGCCAGGGGTGGTCAGGTGTACTGTCGGAGCCCGGGGTGGGACTGGTGCGGTATTACTGTCGGAGCCAGGGGTGGGACTGGTGCGGTGGTACTGTCGGAGCCCTGGGTGGGACCGGTGCGATATTACTGTCGGAGCCCGGCGTGGGACTGGTGCGGTATTACTGTCGGAGCCCGGAGTGGGACTGGTGCGGTATTACTGTCTGAGCCCGGGGTGGGACTGGTGCGGTATTACTGTCGGAGCCAGGGGTGGTCCAGTGCGGTGGTACTGTCGGAGCCCTGGGTTGGACCGGTGCGGTATTACTGTCGGAGCCCGGGAATAGCACTCCGTCTCTGGACCGCCCGAGCAGCGCACACGGCGACCCCAGTGTATATCACGGCGACTGCCTAACAGCATGCACCAGCGCAGCCATCGTAGCCGGCGCAGGCGTGCTGTGGCATCGCTGTGGCATCGCTCGTCACAGCCGCTGTCGCCAGAGCGGTCAGCTGCACAGACTACTGGCGGCCAGCTGCAGACTACTGATGGCCGGCTGGACTCGTCACGGCGGCCGGGCCAGACCTGCACCAGAGCCCCACCGCAGTGCTGCCGGCCACCACCGGCCGTGGCTGGACCTAACCAGACCGTGCCGCCTCATCTCGGCCACACTTCACCACACGGCGGCCGGGCCAAGGTCAAGGTCGGGGTGTGGCGTCACAACCCTCGGCCGATCTGCCGTCGACACCGCTACCCTTGGCGCGACGTCGTGAGTCCGCTCTGGTCACACTCAGGTGATTGGAGGACTCTGCATACGTGCATTCAAATGTTGAATGGCCAGAATGTGAAAATGTCTTGACCCGCATCTCATCGTTGGAGCGGTGGCGCAAGGGCAGAACATGGAACTGCATCCATACTCGAAATTCTGAATAGATTTGGGAGGATAGCCCCACTTTGTCATCATCATCGTTATCGTCACCATTGTATTTTATATCACGGTGCAAAAGTAGTGACAAATGTAGCTTCAATCGACATAAATTTAACCACATAACATAAGACCGCTGCGGAATGTGATGCCTGCTCTAGTGTGAAAAACCTCAGCGTGTCTTCAATGCGGTCCGAACACATAAAATGGAGATTGGGCAGCCTTTGAATGGCAATATAATTAAGAATAATGTAAAATGTCAGAAAGCCTAACCTGGCATAACGTAACCTAACGTAACCAATTCTCTAGTTTTTCTTTTATTCAGGAAAAACATGTGAATACTGATCTCATGTCCAAACTAAACTGCAATAATATCATTTAAATTCGTTGACAACATCACACTGGTAGGAATTGCTAACAATACTGATGAATCTGGCATTATTAAACTTTTTGAGGACCTAATGAAGTGGGCCGATACATGGCAGATGGCTTTCACCTAGAAGTGTTAAGTTATGCACCTGGGGTCTGGTGGTGGGACATTTGGAAATAGAATCGGAGGTAGCAAGATGTACGTCATTGAAGAGGAAAAATATTTAGGCATGTTAGTTTATGGTATTACATCAATCTCTTTTCTAGGTTCTCACTCAAGTACAGCAGGTTACGTCGTAATATGATGGAAATGTTTAGGATAGCGCAAGAGGTTGGTATTAACCTGGATGATGCTCTTCTTCACATTGGGGTCATGAATTCAGGTTGGACAAGTCAAGATGTGGAACAGTTAAAGGCCAATAAGCTTTCACACAAAGGGTGGTTGATCAATGAAATGCCTGGTGATGTGGAGAGCCACTCATTGAATATACTTTAATATAGGGTGGATTTAGGTCTTCAGGTCCAATAATCTTACTTTTAATTCTAAGTTGTGTAGTAGCGGTGGGAATTGAAGCGAATGGAATGGGAATGGTGCTAGTAGGTGCCATAGATCATGTTTACAAATGGGGAATTATGCTAGTGGCACCTGTGCACGGCAATGGATTTAGTACCATCCTCAAGTATGTGATCCTGATGAGACTGGTCATTGGAACACAATTGGGCAGATAGATCTTTGTAATTCAGGATAGACATTGATTAGCTTGTTTCAGTCTCTCTAGTCTTTGCTCTCATCTGTAGCATCTTCCCTTCATATTAGGCTTTCACACCTATTTGTCTATGTGAATGTGTCTGTACGTTCGTCCATTCTCCCTTGATCGTCCTCACTCTGGATTACGGTTGCAGTGGCAAAGCCATTTCACGACGTTTAGATTAAATATAAATTGACGTATCATTGTCATCGATCACTCACACGTCACAACATTGCAACCGAGACCAGGATAGCCAGCTGACGTGCAGGAAAGGCAGTGTCTCGTGTTTCTCAATGAAAGCGCCGCCACTCAGGAGCAAACTCAAATATGCCGATTAATGGTGATTTTGGAATGGATTCATTGGATTCTGAGAAGGCTGATCCATTACGAACTCCTTACAGATGACAAAGAAAATAGCGGGCCCTCTACAGATGGCACGAAACATGGCGGATCCTCTCCACAGATCCCACGGAAAATAGTGGGCCCTCTCTACAGATGTCACGAAAAATGGCGGGCCCTCTATACAGATGCCACAAAAAGCGGCCAATGTATACAGATGAAACTGGAAATGATTCCGTTCGAATAATTACAAAGATGGTCGGTAACATGCCAAAGTATTGTCCATATTTGTGATCGAAAATTTAACAATACATTGGCATGCTACCGCCCAGTATTGTGATTATTTTAATCATGTCCATGCCAGACATTCTCATATTTATACAATTATTCAGTTCAACGTCTCCGTGCATTCCCACGGCGCACGGTGAACACGTGCTGCACTGGTCATGCGGACAGCACGAACAGCGACATTGTAGCCATGTGAACAGCACGAGCGGTGACGATATGGCCATGTGAACAGCACAAACAGCGACAATGTGGTCATATGAACAGCACGAACAGCGACATCGTAGCCATGTGAACAGCACGAGCGGTGACGATATGGCCATGTGAACAGCACAAACAGCGACAATGTGGTCATATGAACAGCACGAACAGCGACATCGTAGCCATGTGAACAGCACGAAAAGCGACAATGTAGCCATGTGAACAACACGACTAGCGATATTGTGGCCATGCCAACAACACGAGCAGCGACATTGTAGCCATGCAAACAGCACTAAGAGCGACATTGTAGCCATGTTAACAGCACAAACAACGACATTGTGGCCATGTGAGTAGCACGAAAAGCGACATTGTAGTCATGTAAGCAGCACGAACAGAAACATTGTAGCTACGTGAATAGCACGAAAGCGACAATGTGGCCATTGAACAGCACAAACATCAAACATTGTGGCCGTGTGGACAGCGACATTGTAGCTATGTGATTGGCACGAACAGCGACAATGTGGCAATGTGAACAGCACGAACAGCGACAGTGTGACAATGTCAATATAACGAACAGCGACATCGCGACCACGTGAACAGCACACATAGCGACATTGGTGGCCGGGACTGATAAGGAGGTGGGTCAGGTGTGGAGTACTACAGAAGAGTCCAACGTCACATCCACCCCGGTCCGACTTAGTAGCCGGACCGGAGGCGGGTCAGGTGTGGAGTACTACAGATAATCCACTCAGTCCAGTCACATCCACTCCGGTCCGACTTAGTAGCCGGACCGGAGGCGGGTCAGGTGTGGAGTACTACAGATAATCCACTCAGTCCAGTCACATCCACTCCGGTCCGACTTGACGGCCGGGACTGCAGGGAGGCGCGACAGTTGTGCAGTGTAGGTAATTCCAAGGTCACATGCACCCCGGTCATCGGCGCTTATTTTCAATGCTGTAGGCGTATAAATATACGCTATAAGCATAGATATAAGACTGGTAAGAACACTGACCATTCGCCTCCGGCACAACGGACGGGCGAATCAGGGACACGGCACCGGGACACGGGGACACGGGACCGGGATCGGTGCTGGGCTGCAAAGTGCGCTTCGTTGGACTTCACCGACCGAACCTCCTGCAACTTCAGTGCACTGTTGGTGTGACCCACGACTCTGGGAGTAGCATTCTTCCACAACAGAACTGTGCCGGCGGTGCAGACACTGAAGGGGAGAGGGGCATCGGGCGGGAGCACCTACGTGGACCCAGTCGATACCGACGAGGGAGCAGTCGGCCGAGCCGACGCTGCTCACGCTATGCCGCGTCAGCGAGCGCAGCTCCTCGGCGCCCTCGCAGAGGAAGAGCACGTCATCGCTCAGCTGGCCGTCGGCGCTCACGTGCGGCTGCGAGCTCGAGCGCAGCGAGCGAGCGCGCCGGGTGGTGAGCGAGGCTCGCAGCGAGGCGCGCCGGGTGGTGAGCGAGGCTCGCAGCCGGTCGGCCAGTCCCATCTGCGACGGCGGCCCGGCCCGTCTCTCCCTCCGCCCACACACACACGGCACCAGTCCACAGTACACACAGCACAGTCGGCCCGCCGCCGCCACCAAGCGGGGCCGCCGAGCGTCGCCGCACTGGCCGCCGTACCGACCGGCGGCAACCAAACACCTGGCGGCGCATGCGCGCGCTGGCGCCGCCGCGGCATCTTCCAAACCCGTCCCGGAGTCCCGGAGTACACACACCCGGCCCGTGGACACACTGTCGGCACCGGCCGGACCGCAGGCGCAGTCGGGACATCACCACCAGAACACGCACTTCACATTTACAACCGCACACCACATCTACGACACAGACGCACCGCGTCTGTGTCGTATCCAACAAGAAAAAAGTAATTTTATTACAGTATCCTACTGCTATCTATATAGCAGTAGGATAACACTATTTTTTGCTAGCAGTGGATAGCATGCTATCCTAACAGTTAGTTAGTTATTTGGGCTTAAGGGCGCGCCGACTACGAGGTCATTTAGCGCCCTTAGCTATCCTAACAAAACACAACTCATTTTACAACATCTATCTACCCAGGCGCTAAGAATTCGCACCAAGCACAAACACCAACTAATGAAAGCACCGCCACTGAAGACAACAATAGGACGTCGCATACAACTACACGCAAACAGCCTACACATCACTCTTCCCACTTCACAACCAACCCCACCAACCTACTGCGTGATGAAAACACCAAGCACCCACAACACATTTTCTCATAGACAAACCAAAGCACATCTACACAGACATAGAAATGCGGCAACTCTTTCGGCAATTCACATCACAAACCCAAACTACAACATCATCTACACCAACGGCTCCAAATGGAATCAATTTGCAATCCAACGGCTCCAACGGCTCCACTCCGCCCCAGGTCATCTTGCTTGCCCGTCTGCCCGACACAGCATCTACATGCACCGCAGAATTGCATCTACGCAACCTTTTTGCGGCTACACAACCATCTATAACACAAAAATGGAACACTTTTAGTCACAGATGCAAAATCAACAGTGCAAAACATAATACCTTACCACACTTTCGAACACCCTCTCATACCAAAAATATTACGCATACATACCATATTAACCATACCCCAACAGCCGCTTCTTTTTCGGATCCCAAGCCACACAAACATACACGGTAACGAACACGCAGACACCGAAGCAAACCTAGCCACAACGCTACAACGACATTTTACCAACCACATGTCAACCATCAAACATACCATCAAACATACTCATACACTGCACCAAGTACACCAACGAGAGACAACGCATCAAAAACTGCTGCACCACAAAGAACATCCCACCAAGCTTCACCGCTCTTCCAACAACGACCATCCAGCATTGCACAAGCATATCGTCCACTTTTTTTTTCAAGCACACGCATTATTCATGACCGGTGGCATAAAAAGAAAATTGAACGGGAAACAAAATGAAAAAATACGTTAAAAAGAAAAAGGAAACAAAAATAAAAATATTCGGGAACGGCAAGCATAAGACACGTTAAAAAAGAGAAAAGAAATAGAACAAGACTTGATAAAAAAATAAACGACAAAAACAAAGTTGCATCAAGTGTATGATCTGTTCTTGAAATGCTAACTGTACCGTGGCGATGTCCCGTCTCCAGCCCACCCCCTACACCCCATACCACAAACAGTCACCGTCCGGACTGGCAACTCTCCGCTACCTCATCACCTACGGCCCGTCAACAACTCCATAACTCCAGCTCTACTGCAACTTCTCTCAGCTCTGCTCATCTCTACTCATCCATATTCAAGACATCACTCAACGACGCTTGCAGTCGAATCTCTTCAAGTCAACTTTGCGTCTTTCTCGTCTACTCTCCTTAAATTAATACTCTTGGCACCACGTTATTCTACCTTTAACCCTTACACAACCACATACACAGCAACAGCCGATATCACCAACACGGTGGCAGGCAGGCCAAATTCAACACACACACACACACACACACACGGACCGGATGCACGGTGGACCGGGAGCGGGCTAAATACGTCACAGGTGTGACGTCACCGCAGTGTTGGTCGGCCGGCGTCGTGGCGACGGCGAAACCCCGAGCGGGGCGAGGGCATCATGTGGAATGACCGCTGGACTCCGCCACGGGTCTCGCGGTCAAACGACATCGTTTGGTCGTTTGGATAGCAGGCAAACACTTCCGTAGTCCCTTGGGGTCTTCCGTCTTGGTATCTGTTATTGTGTTAATATTGCCCCCGTGACTATTTCCCTATTGGCTGGTTTAACAGCGATTCCATCACCCACTGGTTACCTCATATTCATGAATTCTATTACTTTCGTCGCAAACTTTTGGCGCACACTTCATTGAACATCTTATTGGCAGCGTAAATGATTCAGAACATTGTTGAACGTCCTAACCAATGATTCAGGCTGTCAGCATGGTGATAACACAAAATATGGCTAAAATCAAGGGTGGTTTTCAATGGTAGTCAAGGTAAGCATTGCACGCCCTTGATTGGAGACAGGGTCATGATTAGCAGATATTTTGCAGTAAAAATGGTTTCAAGTATACCAAAATATATAAATACTTGAAGCGCACATATATACATATATATATATATATATATAAATATATATATATATATATATATATATATATATATATATATATATATATATATATACATATGTGTTTATATGTGTGTATATATATATATATATATATATATATATATATATATATATATATATATATATATACATATATAAAGTCATAAAGTGTTAAGGCTTAATAAGAGCCACAGGGGCCCATCTGGGTTAAGCCTATCTAGAAAAGGTACTAGAAATGTACATATTCTCACCCCAATCAATCCCTTATCCCAAGATCCTAGGAAGCTATATATCCCAGCCTATCTAGCATCATCCACTTGCTATTGCATAACACCCTCAACAACCGCAAGCTCCTCCCATCACACCCATTGTGCTACCATAGCCCCTGCTTAAAGGGGTCTGTGCCGTGCACATTTAACGTAAATATCACCCCATCCATCCAAATTAGAACTCAAAAACAAGATTTTCCTGTCCAAAAATTTGTCCACCCTACCTTTAAATACATTCAATGAGGAACTCCCCACAACATCGCAGGCAGCCCATTCCACTGATCAACACCTTTGACTGATATATATATATATATATATATATATATATATATATATATATATATATATATATATATATATATATATATATATATATAAAGGAGAGAGAGAGAGAGAGAGAGAGAGAGAGAGAGAGAGAGAGAGAGAAGCACACATCATGGAGATATGCTGTGTATATGGATGAATGTATTCAACAAATGCATCTATAGAAGGAAGCCTTGTTGCAGCTAGTTTATCTCGTCGACTACAACAACTGGATTGCCAGCTTTCTTCCATACATAATGAACGGAGCCAACGGTTGGTTACATGCTTGGGATGCAACTTGTTGCATACTATAATGTAAAATGAGTGTAATTAAAGCATTGATTAAAATATATAAAGACACTCACTACATATTCTTGTCAAAATTTGTGGGTAATACACACAACAAAGTTCACAATTGCTCTAGGTTACCAATCTCGCTCCTCGCACCATAAATTAATTGAATGAATAAACGTAATGCCACCAAAAGCTAAATGGAAGTTGTAATGTGCCTGATTTGGTTTCAAGCCAATGAAAACATGTACCTGTGTTAGCATGTTTTCGCAGCAGATGTAGAATATTCTACGCAACGTCACATCAGGTAAATATTGCATGTGCTTGTTCCCAGCGAGTCAATTTTTTATTTTCCCCCATGCTACATTGTCAATGACAACCGCCAGATAAGACAACTTGGATGTAATAGTTTGCTTGGCACCTTGAGTTGCAAATATGGATAAGCATTTGTTAATATTGTTGGGAATGATGTAATAGCCACAGATATTATTAACAGGAGATTGCTAATTACACATGGTGTCATACCTATAGGCACTGCTCGGTAACTTTAACGATACATTTCTACTTTGCAATTATTCATTGCACTCATGACTTTCCACTCCAGCACTCAGCTCCATGCTGGGAAGCTGCATTGCATAAATAGTTCATTATACTTTTAAATTCATCAAACAGCTAGCAGCAATGCATATATTTATCAACATGTATATTAGTTACCAATTTGTTCTCTGTTATAGGGCTTTATGCTGAAATATTGAGAGATAAAAAATTAATTGTAATATATGGATAGCCTCCTTGTACCATTCGTCAGTCTTCATTTCGCCCTACCTAAGCAAGTTAGATTCCTTTTTATTCACAACTAACTCATCACAATCAAAGCGTTCACGATTTACATGTACCCAGAAATGTCATCGAGGACCAGGTTTCCTTTTGCCGGGATTGGCGCGTGGGGTTGAATGGGCGTGATGCTGTCGTTCCTCTCTCGCCCGTTGTATTACGAGGGCAACAGTTCTACCCCAGGAAGCCTTTCTCTACACTCTGCTGAGACTTCAGTGCGTTCGGTTTCATGTGAAGCGGGCAGAACGTATGGACAGAATCTGGTCGAATATCCACAATGCAGAGTCGCATCAGAATGAATCTAACATAGTTCTTAGCATAATTGAATGCGAAATTGTGCGCATACACAGCGCGTGACACAAGTTGTGTTGCCCTGATGTACGGCCGCGGTGTCTCGACATTTCGTAAACGCGCCGACCTCCTAACAGGGGTGTCTTCACTCATTGGTTATCAAGGTTGAAGCTCGAAACTAGAATCACGTTAGATACCAGCAGAAGCCAACGCTCGGGAGAATGCACCGGCTACATCTCTTTACACAATCTGACAACCGTTGCACGCAGGAACGCCGTTGTCCGGCTGCAGACGTGACAAGGTGGCCCATGGAAATGTCTTACCCGATAGAAATGATGGTGAACGAGCAGAGCAAACACAAACTCCATAGCCCCTTTCTAGTGCCGCTGAATGCCTTGGCAGATGCTGGCAGAGTAGGCGCTCCCCGCACCTGATCCGTTTGTTTAGTGCGGGCTGCCAATCTCTAATGTTGGCGGATAAGCTGCCAACGCGGCGGCTGGTGTCAGGCTGTATAGCGGCTGGTGTCAGGCTGTATAGCGGCTGGTGTCAGGCTGCATAGCGGCCGGCTCCAAATGGTACCGAGCCCGACACTGCCCAGACACACTCTGTGTCAGTCTCATTCAACGTCCGACCCATCACAGACATGCTAGGTGTGCCTATTCTGCCACATGTACGCCGCACGGACCGGACCCTCTGGCTGCAGACAGGCCGTGTGGCCTGTTCCAATACGGAAACGTTATGCGAACGCTGCCCGTCACACTTGCCATGTGTGCCTGCTCAGTCACACTCGCCATGTGTACCTGCTTCGTTACAAACTGGCCCGGTGTGCCTGATCCGTCACAGACAGACTTGGTGTTCCTGCTCCGTCACAGGTACACCATGTGTACCTGCTCCGTCACATGCACACCATGTGTACCTGCTCCGTCACAGGCACACCATGTGTACCTGCTCCGTCACAGGCACACCATGTGCGCCAGCTCTATATCGGAATGTCATTGGGGCCAGCTCTGCAGTCGGTGGAGCGCGTGTGTGGCCCTTGCAGCGTGTGTTTGGCCTTGGGCTGCAGACGGAGACAGAGGTGTTCATGGGTCGATAGATAGCACCCGGTCGGGATATCCATACGTCGTGCTGTACTGAATTGGGAATTGTTTCAATAGCATTTTTTTTTTTTTAAGCCAACCGTATTTGTATTTAACCATCTGATATTTGATCAAACATTTACATGCTGCACTATTCGCAAGGTAAGGGACAAGGGAAATTCGTCCAGTGGCGGACGGCTAGGTAATTTCTTGGACTGAAGGGTAAACTACTGTGGCGATGTAGTACTATGGCGATATACTACTGGTGCGATATACTACTGTAGCGATGTACTACTGTGGCGGCATACTACTGTAGGGATATACTACTGTGACGATATACTATTGTGGCGATATACTATTGTGGCGATATACTACGGTGTCGATATATTACTGTCGCGATATACTACTGTGGCGGCATACTACTGTGGTGATGAACTACCGTAGCGATGTACTATTGTGGCAATATACTATGGTTGCCATTCCTACAGACCAAGGGAAGCTAAGCCATTTGTTATAGCTGTGTGTAAAAATATTAATATGCTTTTCGGAAGCGTAACTACGAGCGCGCTATTGTGACAAGTTCTGGCTAGTTGCCAGCCTCAGCCGGGGGAATTAATAGTGAACCGGTGAAGCGACTCGATCCGTTGTGCCAGGAACGGGAGATTTTTGCTGGCCGGTGCTCTATCTTCTGAGCTAACCAGGCGGAAAATGTTCCAATTGAAGACCATGATTGCGCTTTGTTCAGAACAAAGATTATTAAATTGGCCTGAATAATTACAGCGACAGGCGCGGTCTGGCGGCGACCAATGAGGCTGGGGAGGGGAGTTGGTGACGTGCCGGGTCCGGCCACGTCCGGCCACGTCTGGCGGTGACCAATGAGGCTGGGGAGGGGAGTTGGTGACGTGCCGGGTCCGGCCACGTCTGGCGGTCTGACCAATGAGGCTGGGGAGGGGAGTTGGTGACGTGCCGGGTCCGGCCACGTCCGGCCACGTCTGGCGGTCTGACCAATGAGGCTGGGGAGGGGAGTTGGTGACGTGCCGGGTCCGGCCACCGGTCGCGGTCTGGCGGTGACGCGGTCTGGCGGTGACCAATGAGGCTGGGGAGGGAGTTTACCGGGTCCGGCCACGTCCCCAGTCTGGCGGGGACCAATGAGGCTGGGGAGGAGAGTTGGTGACGTGGGTCCGGCCACGTCCGGCCACGTCTGGCGGGACAATGAGGCTTACGTGACGCGGTCTGGCGGTGACCAATGAGGCTGGGGAGGGGAGTTGGTGACGTGCCGGGTCCGGCCACCACTGAGAGCGTCCATCACGCCTCCAGCGTCCGCTTCACATAGCAAAGGTTGTTAAAACCAGGGCTGGGGTGTTACCGGAAGAAACTAGTTGTTACTATGACAGCCAGTTTTTGCCGGTAAACAATCGTATAAAACCGCTAAAACTTGTAGAAACAGACAGAAACGGTGGTGCCCTTTTATACTCCATGTAACATTTTCAGCTCTAATTTCGCCTGTTCCTATGCATTATACACGTTGCATGATACATTACACTCTAATAGACATATAATCAGTATGTCTCGTATATCTGACAAAAAGATGACCCCACTTATTTGCAGGACCGTTGCTAGTAAAATCTGATCAAACAGCTTTCGATGTGTCGGTTTTTCCAGTGGTAAAAAGCAGGAAAAAACAGGTTTGGTGGTAAAGACTGCCAACCCTGTTTGGAAAGCTACGTGCAGTATTTTTGGGAGGGATATTTTCCATATTAAATACGAGGAATAATTTGTATTGGACTATTTTAGCCACATGTGTGGTTGAATCACCTACCTACCTTTGTACCATTCGTGACTTTCGATTAATTTGCTTACTTTGCTGGAACGTACCTACTTGGATAATGGTGACATACAGGTAGACAGGCCTACGTAGGCTGCCTGGGTAGGCACTGATCGTTTCCAAAAACCTTACTAAATCACAGTTCTAGCGCGAATCTCACCTATCATTGCAATAGCACAGAACAGCAAAATATTGCATAGGTAGTGTATTTAGGACATGATCAATTCCAACCCGCTAAATATTACATAATCAAAAATTTCCTGAAAACGATGGCTCTGAGAATATTCATACCTTTAGCCTTACAGTCCAAAAATAGTTGACGAATAGGAAATAGGACGGCAATGGCGAACTAAGCTGCTCATTTGTTATTTTCCTTGTTCAGGAGTGGATTTGCTCTGCCCTTTGCCTCGCCAGTAATTAGCACGATTGCCTAAACATCCCCTTGCTCGTAGTTCTGAGCATATATTTGCAAGTCTACATCGGATGTGTGGAAAGGCATGGAAGCCTCCAGACTGTACCAGAAACATGTGCAAGAATTTATCTACTACCGAGCCAGAAAAGCTAACTCGATAGCTGTCGATCTTGTCGTTGATAAAACATTTCGATTTTCTCTTGAACAAAAATGTGGAGGTCATTGAAACACCAAATTAAGAGATTTTCCAATGGACAAGCTCGGCAAGTATTATTCAAATAGGACTGAAATCGCCAGAGGTTTCATGAAACATTGTGGAGTTCCCAAGAGATCTAGAAAATTAAGTTGTTTTCTTGGTCTGTACGGCGGGCATATGTCAACTAAAATTACATCAGTACTCTTTTCCTCGGTTGCGATAAGCAAATTAGCAATCATAGGCTTCAACAATGCTATCAGCTGGAAAACCTTCCCCTCCCCATCTCCAAAATCATTCCGGCACCCCTGACGTGAAGGAATTCATCGTACCTCAATCTGAATACACTATTTCGAATTGTCTGATTAGAATAGGTACCACGCTGTGTCACGGTCCGTACTTCTCACCGCCACTCAGTACACTGCCAGTCGGTACATGCCGTACACATCACACAACCTTTCACCACGAGGGACGGCCCACATCCGAGGTCAGGCTCGCTCCAGCATACATCATGTGGTGTTTGACGTCACAAGGTCAACCGGCAGTGGCTGAGGGGGCGGGGGCGCCCGCCGTGGTTCGGTGCGCAATGTGCTTTACGGGCTGCCCGCGCGGAGGGTGTCGCTGTAATCGCCTTTAGCTGCAGGCTTTTGTCTGCCTTAATATTGATAACTGCAATATTTGGCAACCCGACTTTGCGGCTACCTCTGTACGGAAGGATATGTTCCATTTCACTTTCCGTTGGAACGCCAGTCACGGAAACACCAGAGAAGCCCACAGAATCGATGGATCCAACTGAAGGATCGCGAAACATCTCGTGGCGCCGACGACATTAATCAGCTAATTGTATCGGGCGGAAGGGCAGCCAACACAGGCGACCTCGGCGTGATCCGCCCGCCAGCCACTCCCATCAGTGACTCACCCCACCCCACCCCCTCCCACCCACCTCCACCGGCAGCGCGGCCTGCGGACGCGGCACAGCTCAAAGCACGAACACGTGGTGACCATTCGAGTATTTTCGCGTCTTTTCGGATCTCTCTCTCTCTCTCTCTCTCTCTCTCTCTCTCTCTCTCTCTCTCTCTCTCTCTCTCTCTCTCTCTCTCTCTCTCTCTCTCTCTCTCTCTCTCTCTCGTTATCTCTCTCGTTCTCTCATTATCGTGCTCCCTTTTTTCTATCTCCCTTCTGGTGTCCTTGGAAAGCTCTGTTGTCGCAATAGGCCTTTACAGATAGCCATTTTCCGGTGCCCGGTTCTTATTTGAGCCATTTCTGTGTTGAAAGCACGTGTATACGTAACTAACATGTGAAGAACGAATTCCTCCAAGCCATAGCAACCCATGGTCGAAAGGCTACGCCGCCCTTTATCTTGGAAGCTGTTCACTGGGGAGGCTGCTCGTCTTTCCAACAACGTGCTTGCTGAAGTTAACTTATAGAAAGCCATGTTAGCCTCATGAAGCTGCGACAAGTTGGAACCAATAGACAGCCGTCTCCTCTAATACATTTAAAGTGGTTCCTGTCCACGAGACGCTAGGTTATTCTACATTAAGTCCGGCTGTCGAGCACTCGCCCCACCGACGGACCATAGCACGTAATTCCCTCCATCAGTACCTACCTGTGCAGAGCGTACCTCAGCTGTTCAAAGTAGCTGGTAAAGGCAACTAGCTATTTGCACAGCATTTGCTAATCCGCTCCCCGCTGGGTTACAGGGCCGACCGCGCCCCACTGTAGAGAGAGAGGGGGGAGGGGGGTGGACATTCAGACTCCATGCTTCACGCGAGAGTTATTCGGACTATACAAAAATTTGTCACTGAAGTTCATCAAAAGTGCATAAAGTATCACTGAAAACCTCACAAAAAGCTTTAAAAGTGAACAATTTTACCCTCGAGTTCCTGTTCCAGATACAAGCTCCAAATGTAAGGATATGGATCTACAAAACAAAATTACCTCGAGGAGTGCAATTACAGATGGTTTCAAATAGATATGAAATCATCTGTAATTGCGCTCTCTAAAAAATAAGAATTTTGGGATCGAGCTTTCCAAAATTGAAGAATGCCTTTTTAGGTTCAGAAAACTTTCACTTATTCGCCGTAAATCCAATACATTTGCTAGATCTAGGAATTATATTCCATTTACGGCGAATAAATGAAACCTTTCGGAACATAAAAATGAAGTCTTCAATTTTGGAAAGCTCGAATCCAAAATTCCTATTTTGTGAGCATTAAAATTAACTTTAAAAGACAGTGGAATTGACCGACCACATTCGGAAACGGCAAATCAGATCAACTCAGTCAGTAACAATGATCCAGTAATTCGCCAAAACATGCTATCCTAATCCTAAGAGGCAATTTCACTACAAAATGACGCAATCAAAAAGAGAAAAATATAGATGGTCATTTTCTTACGTCTATTGATGAGTAAATGCGAGCCATTTCATGTTGATCTTTCATGCTGATCTTAATTTGAAGATCTATTCTGGCCTGCCGAAATTAAGAAGTGTACTTGGAGGTCAATTCACGTAAATTGACCTCAAGGCCTTCTGCCTAATGACATTGATGGTCCGACATCAATATTTATGCACAGCATACATAATTTATGTAGCAACAGGTTCTCAAAATTTCGCCGATTTTACGCCTCCGCGACAAATTGGCCAGGTGTACCATCTGCCCTCTCTCCTCTCTCCTTCCCCAAAAGGCCGCGGGTTAATAAACATCTCAACTCTTCTTACCATAAAACTGAATTTCCACTTCAGCTTCCAGACCGGAATATTCACTGTCATTGGCGTCGAACGGCACGAGCTAGTGCCGGCGGCGTTATCACCTGCCACAACACGGCCGCTGCCAGTGTGACGAATTGTGACGCATGTACGCGAGGAATCGACCGCCGCACACCACCGTCTCCTGCTGACGGCTGTGTCAGCGCCGGCGGCCTCCGCTGTTCCGACACAGCTGGTGGCAGGGGTGGTGTGGCAGAGCCAATCGCCGAGAACCGCTCCCATCTAGACACAGGTGCCGCCGTCCCACCAGGGGTCTGGCCAGAGATGTTGTCCAGGGGTCTGCCCAGGGGTCACCGGAGACAGCCGTGGCGCTATCAGAGACCAGGAGCCGCACGCCACGCAGCTGAGGTCTCCTGTAGCCCGTGTAGCCCTTGGTGTCGCCATTGAAACAATATGCAGCCTTTTTTGCGATCTGAACCATATTTTTTTGCGCGTTCCTTTAATCTCACTATTGCAAGGAAGCTTCTTAATCTTCAAGATTAGTGACACCGGAGCTGTCTGGTAGTACTGGGTGAGGCAGGTTGAAACTGATTGTTTCCATGCAACGAACATGGGTTCATATTAGGCATAGCAACTCCCCATTTGGTTAATATCAAACTCGTTCCAAGTCATGAGTCGCTACTTCTTCTACCCCATGTTTCTCGTTCTCTTGCCTATGTTATTACGCAGACCTTAATTAATATATCGCTTAAGAGAACGATTATTCGTATTTGGCACTAGTAGATTTCAGATCTTGAAGCAAAGAGTCCAGGCCTTGCCATCCAGTGAGAGTATAGATGTTTGCTAGACTTTACCTGGCTATTGACTTGTGGGGACGCTCACCCCACCCTCTGCGAAATGCTTGCGGAAGCTTGCAAATCGACAAAGATATCGAGGTGAAATTCCCAATGCTTTTTCTCACATTAATTACACATACCTTGGCAAAATAAACATGCCCGGTCGCTATGGATCGGCTGCCAACACGTCACAGTGACGGGACATTGCTTGACTTTTGACCTTTATGAAGTATGCGTAGAAAAGTGTTCAGCATCACAACGCTAAGGATAACATGTCATTCCTTTGTGAAGTTAGTGCGCGACAGTAGGGCCATGAAAGCGCTCTCATGAAATTTCTATATCAATGGTCACATGAAACAAAATAGGGGGCAATACCTTTGTATATTAATTCGGCGGTAGGCTAACACTGAAAATGAAATTTCGCACACATATGCACACTGCATAAAAATACGAATAACGCTTTGTCACGGAACGTCGGCTACATTTGTGAGATATGCGCCCTCTGGACCTCTCTGGAGGGGCCCCCAATGTGAACAGCAGCCTCGTGTTTTGAATCTTTGTGCCAAAAGAATGTCTGGGAATAGTAGACCGCCCTGTGGTTCCAGCTGAAGCCGATTGCAATTGCAGACGGAAAGATAGGAAATATTATCCTAGTCTCCCCACGCATGACAAAGGCATGCATGTCATTGTCACGCAGCAGAGTGGGGAAGAGTTTGTTATCTGACTCTGGGTATGAGGAAGTCACGTGCCAAGTTAGCACCCGCCTCCCCGCGCAGGCAGACGCCAGCTACTCTAACTGGTGCCTCCACAACACCTCAGGCGCCGCACGGCAGGTGGTCGACAAGGCGCCGACAACTGATGCCTCCACAACAGCCTCAGACGCCGCACGGCAGGTGGTCGACAAGGCGCCGACAACTGATGCCTCCACAACGCCTCAGACGCCGCACGGCAGGTGGTCGACAAGGCGCCGACAACTGATGCCTCCATAACGCCTCAGACGCCGCACGGCAGGTGGTCGACAAGGCGCCGACAACCGATGCCTCCACAACGCCTCAGGCGCCGCACGGCAGGTGGTCGACAAGGCGCCGACAACTGATGCCTCCACAACGCCTCAGGCGCCGCACGGCAGGTGGTCGACAAGGCGCCGACAACCGATGCCATACAGCATCCAAAGCCCGCCGACTGTGTTGTCAGCCGTGCGGAGGGTCCAAGACTAGCGAATAGAGGGTCCAAGGCTGGCCAAATACCGACAACGCGATCCTCTCTGCATTGCAAGTCCGCGCAAGCTGTCGCTTTGATGTGTATGTGTGTCGCTGTAAAAGAGGCTCCTGGGCTATGGCTCAGCATATTAATTCAATCCGTAGATTGAAATGAAGCGTGACCCAGCGACAAATATGTACTAGAATACGTTCCCTCAGTTGTACATTAGAAAGGCATAGTTGCAAAACTCCGGCTTACCTGTTCCGCGTCTCCATTCAGCTTGTGCTGAGATCCTGTGGGAAGACGATGCGTCACATGGGAGTAGGTCTCAACGCAATCACTTATCAGCGAAGCTATATATAGCTATACACATGACCTTCCCCACGTCCTGTAGCCCCATGTCAGATACTGAAACACCCCTTCCCCGTCAATGGCGTTCAGGTAAATAAACAATAGGTATTATCGTAAGTATCATCCGTGAACAATTAACCCAGTGTATCCTCTCAGAAATGCTGTACGTTTTGCATTATGTAGATGTACACAACAAAGAGCATATCCATCGATCTGTTTCAGTCTTACTAGCCATAATTAGTAAATCGCATTGAATAGTGGGTTCCCAGGTGCATGGACATATGGACCCGACCTGCAGGTGGGAAGGTGGGAATGGAGGGATATACATGCACTACGCTCAGCTAGTTGGGATCTCGGAAACAGAAAGGGCAGCGCCCTACTCTTCCCATGTGCTGCGCGTTCCTTACGAGCCACCCTTGTTCGGTACCTTCCATGCTGATAATATAGAATCAGCATCGAAGGTACCGAGCAAGGGTGGTTCGTAAAGCACGCGCAGCACGTGGGAAAGTAGGGCGCTGCCCTTTCTCGCAGTTTCCGGGAGGTAGATTAGGTTTTGGTCTGTATGCTGCACACAAGGTTCAGCCCCATGGGCTCGCTAACGAGCCGCAATGTGTGGCGCTGATTTGAAGGTTGCGCGCCGCGCGGCCGCCTTAGCCGCGCGCACACCTGTACTGTCGACAGGTGTCAGCCGGAACCTGGCGCGCAGAGGTGATGATGATACGGCGGCGACGGCAGGTGTGGGGCGGATTACGGCGCAGGGGTGGTGGTCCGGCGCTTCGTCCCACCTCACACGGCCACACCGTGTCACCCGTCGAAATACGGCCACACTGTGTCACCCGCCGAGACTCGGCCACACTGTGTCACTCGCCGAGACTCGGCCACACCGTGTCACCCGTCGAAATACGGCCACACTGTGTCACCCACCGAGACTCGGCCACACTGTGTCACCCGCCGAGACTCGGCCACACCGTGTCACCCGCCGAGACTCGGCGACACTGTGTCACCTGCCGAAGACACGGCCACACCGTGTCACCCGCCGAGACTCGGCGACACTGTGTCACCCGCCGAGACTCGGCCACACCGTGTCACCCTCCGAGACTCGGCCACACCGTGTCACCCGCCGAGACTCGGCACACTGTGTCACCCGCCGAGACTCGGCCACACCGTGTCACCCGCCGAGACTCGGCCACACCGTGTCACCCGCCGAGACTCGGCGACACTGTGTCACCCGCCGAGACTCGGCCACACCGTGTCACCCGCCGAAATACGACCACACTGTGTCACCCGCCGAGACTCGGCCACACTGTGTCACCCGCCGAAATACGGCAACACTGTGTCACCCGCCGATATTCGGCCACACTATGTCACCTTCCGAAACACGGCAACACTGTGTCACCTACCGAAATACGTCCACACTGTGTCATCCGCCGAGACACGGCAACACTGTGTCACCTGCCGAAACACGCCCACACTGTGTCACCTACCGAAATACGTCCACACTGTGTCATCCGCCGAAACACGGCAACACTGTGTCACCCGCCGAGACTCGGCACACTTCACCTTCCGAAACACGCCCACACTGTGTCACCTACCGAAATACGGCAACACTGTGTCCCACACTGTGTCATCCGCCGAAACACGGCAATACTGTGTCACCTGCCGAAACACGCCCACACTGTGTCACCTACCGAAATACGTCCACACTGTGTCATCCGCCGAAACACGGCAACACTGTGTCACCTGCCGAAACACGCCCACACTGTGTCACGTACCGAAACACGGCCACACTGTGTCATCCGCCGAAACACGGCAACACTGTGTCATCCCCCGAAACACGGCCAGCAGCACGGACACCCAAGATAGATGGGCACAAGATGTGCGGCTATGGAGACACTAAGATGTACAACCGCCACCCCTACCGTCACGGCTTCCCTGTCGAGACTCCCGGGAAAGGACCGATGTGGATGTGGGCTCGCCGAGCGTGGTCGTCTCGCCCCAGCTGGGCTCGTCCGCGCACCTTTGCGTGGCGACTTGGTGTTGGGTGTGGTGGAGCCGCTCGGATCGGAAGAGTCGGCGCCCTGGTCAGAGTGGTCCTTCTGAGACACGTCTGTAACCAGTCAGACACGGTCAGAAGTGTCGACACACTGGTCAGAGTGGTCCTTCTGAGACACGTCTGTAGCCAGTCAGACACGGTCAGAAGTGTCGACACACTGGTCAGAGTGGTCCTTCCGAGACACGTCTGTAACCGGGTGGACACGGTCAGAAGTGTCGACACACTGGTCAGAGTGGTCCTTCTGAGACACGTCTGTAACCAGTCAGACACGGTCAGAAGTGTCGAAACACTGGTCAGAGTGGTCCTTCCGAGACAGGTCTGTAACCAGTCAGACACGGTCAGAAGTGTCGACACACTGGTCAGAGTGGTCCTTCCGAGACAGGTCTGTAACCAGTCAGACACGGTCAGAAGTGTCGACACACTGGTCAGAGTGGTCCTTCTGAGACACGTCTGTAACCGGGTGGACACGGTCAGAAGTGTCGAAACACTGGTCAGAGTGGTCCTTCTGAGACACGTCTGTAACAGGGTGGACACGGTCAGAAGTGTCGGCGTCCTGGTCACAGTTGTCCTTCTGAGACACGTCTGTAACCAGTCAGACACGGTCAGAAGTGTCGACACACTGGTCAGAGTGGTCCTTCCGAGACACGTCTGTAACCAGTCAGACACGGTCAGAAATATCGACACACTGGTCAGAGTGGTCCTCCCGAGACAGGTCTGTAACCAGTCAGACACGGTCAGAAGAGTCGACACACTGGTCAGAGTGGTCCTTCCGAGACACGTCTGTAACCAGTCAGACACGGTCAGAAGAGTCGACACACTAGTCAGAGTGGTCCTTCCGAGACACGTCGGTAACCGGGTGGACACGGTCAGAAGTGTCGGCGTCCTGGTCACAGTTGTCCTTCTGAGACACGTCTGTAACCAGTCAGACACGGTCAGAAGTGTCGACACACTGGTCAGAGTGGTCCTTCCGAGACACGTCTGTAACCGGGTGGACACGGTCAGAAGAGTCGACACACTAGTCAGAGTGTCCTTCCGAGAAACGTCTGTAACCAGGTGGACACGGTCAGAAGTGTCGGCGTCCTGGTCACAGTTGTCCTTCTGAGACACGTCTGTAACCAGTCAGACACGGTCAGAAGAGTCGACACACTGGTCAGAGTGGTCCTTCTGAGCCACGTCTGTAACCAGTCAGACACGGTCAGAAGAGTCGACACACTGGTCAGAGTGGTCCTTCTGAGCCACGTCTGTAACCAGTCAGACACGGTCAGAAGAGTCGACACACTGGTCAGAGTGGTCCTTCCGAGACACGTCTGTAACCAGTCAGACACGGTCAGAAGAGTCGACACACTGGTCAGAGTGGTCCTTCCGAGACACGTCTGTAACCAGTCAGACACGGTCAGAAGTGTCGACACACTGGTCAGAGTGGTCCTTCCGAGACACGTCTGTAACCGGGTGGACACGGTCAGAAGGTCGACACACTGGTCGATGTAGACACGTCTGTAACCAGTCAGACACGGTCAGAAGTGTCGACACACTGGTCAGAGTGGTCCTTCCGGAACTCTGTAACCGGGGACGGTGGTCGTAGCCAGTCAGACACGTCTGTAGCCAGTCAGACACGTCTGTAACCAGTCAGACACGGTCAGAAGTGTCGACACACTGGTCAGAGTGGTCCTTCCGAGACACGTCTGTAACCAGTCAGACACGGTCAGAAGTGTCGACACACTGGTCAGAGTGGTCCTTCCGAGACACGTCTGTAACCGGGTGGACACGGTCAGAAGAGTCGACACACTAGTCAGAGTGGTCCTTCCGAGACACGTCTGTAACCGGGTGGACACGGTCAGAAGTGTCGACACACTGGTCAGAGTGGTCCTTCCGAGACACGTCTGTAACCGGGTGGACACGGTCAGAAGAGTCGACACACTAGTCAGAGTGTCCTTCCGAGACACGTCTGTAACCGGGTGGACACGGTCAGAAGTGTCGACACACTGGTCAGAGTGGTCCTTCCGAGACACGTCTGTAACCAGTCAGACACGGTCAGAAGTGTCGACACACTGGTCAGAGTGGTCCTTCTGAGACACGTCTGTAACCAGTCAGACACGGTCAGAAGAGTCGACACACTGGTCAGAGTCGTCCTTCTGAGACACGTCTGTAACCAGTCAGACACGGTCAGAAGTGTCGACACACTGGTCAGAGTGGTCCTTCTGAGCCACGTCTGTAACCAGTCAGACACGGTCAGAAGAATCGGCAAACTGATCGAGTCGTCATTCTGAGACACGTCTGTAACCAGTCAGACACGGTCAGAAGAATCGGCAAACTGATCGAGTCGTCATTCTGAGACACGTCTGTAACCGGGTGGACACGGTCAGATTTGCGCACCGATTTAGTTCAGAGCATTTTGCAGCTTGGAATTAAGTGCTTAGGCATGTGTGGCACCTTTTCAGCTACAAAATAAGCATACCTACAAAATAAGCATGTTTTTGGTTGCCTTTTTTTCCTTGGAACTTGCTCGTTTCCGCCAGAAACTGTGTCGCTTAGGTGTTAACATTTTTTTGCGATTTATTTAGTTCAGCGAGTTGTTCCACACAGCATAATTATCAATAGACGAAGGCGACGACGTTGTCCCACGGTTTATAATGTGTTGATGTGGTCAGCTCTTGTACACTGTATCTTCCATTCTGTTTACATGGTATATTTTTTGACATCGCAATAACTGCATGAACATCAGCGTTACTCTGCTCCTGCCTGGATGGTATTCGGATGGTATTCGGATGATATTCGGATGGTATTCGGATGGTATTCGGATGGTATTCGGATAGTATTCGGATGGTATTCGGATGGTATCCGGATGTGGCAGTTTGGTTTCGCAGTGCAACAGACATTCTTACCACTCGCAATTATACCGGATCAATTTGAATCCTTCCTCCGCCACTAAATTTCGTGCTAAGCTAGCTAGAGAGGTGCAATCAACGGCATAATGCACCTCCATCCTTGACCTTCCAGAGTGCCTTCGAACTTTTGCGTACTTCTATTTGTTGACCTTCCAGATCAGGACAAGCAGGTTAATGTTAGAGTGTGGTCACCTGTCTGTCTTCGCGGTGGTTTCCTGACCCCTGTCGTAAAACGAAAGAAATTTCTTGTTTCAATATCAGTGATATGCAAACGGCAGACTTCGTCTCGCGCACTGGTACGAGTCAATCTCAGCCTGACTTCTCTTCTCTGAAAATGAAGTACCTGGAAATATCTGATAAACTGTTGAAACTGACGACCCTCTAAACACATTGTGTTCAGGAAAACGCAATAATCGTCACCAAAACAAAACCGAACTTTTTTAACTCTGCGCCCATTTTGGGAAAGAAAACACAGGTACACGTTTGTCATTGATCTTCAACAATCCAACAGTTCCAAACCTTCACACAAAACTGAGGGACACTACGTTTGTCAGAGGTTGAATTGACGTTCAAAACCACCCATATTTCGCCATATTTACTCCTTGGCATATTAGCATCCAGAACGCGAACGGTGCCTGCTCTCGAGACGGTTTAGGTAATAGCTCAGTGGCCTAATCCGATGTTAACTTGAAACTGGAAACACTATGGGAGGACATAGTTTGTAACACATGTTTTCTGGTTGTTCAGAAATGCTCACTACTCGCAAAGGAATGTCCTAAAACTCATTTTCCGGCATTGGTCTCCGTTTAACCGCGGGCCTGATAGCAGGTCCTTTTTCTCACTTTTGTCTTTTCATTAACTTGAACTGCACCTTTCGTGGTTCGTTGAGGACAAATGTTACAGTATATAAGTAAAACTGTAATTAGACAAGGCCGTCACCTAACTTTGATCTCGTTTAACTCCTTGTCATCGATAGATCCGATGTCCATTTTTTTAAGCATAGTGCATGCTGATTAATTGGCAGAAGGTCAATTGACGGAAAGTCAAATTTCCGAGTGATATCTCGAACGGGCTGGAGGCATTTCAGAAAATCATAAAGGGTCAAGCTGCCTCTCCCTACACTACCGGGGTTAATGAGGAGGTCCCCACTCCTTGTGATTCAATCCAACGTCGTCCAAAAGATTTGCAAGTTTCCACAAACCCACACAACATAGCATACACCACACATCACTCTTCATTATACTTCCACATTAAGTTTTCTTCTTCAAGCTCTCAAAAATTGCACACGTCGGTGGTTAGGACTCCGGGAATAACCCCAAACAATATTTACTATCGCCAGATGTATCTCAGGTTCGAGAATCTATGTCCTTTGCGACCTTTCAAGAGCAAATCTAGAACACCCCACCCCCTCTAGCTGTCTTCCACCCGGCTACTGCAGCCGGAACATCTACCGTAGTCGGAGTCCTTGGCAGACGAGGACCGCCAGCGCTTCACCAGCTTCCTCTTGCTCTTCTCGGCCTTCGACCTCAGCGTGCCCGCCATGCTGTGGCACTTGCTCGGCGCGCGCGGCGGTACTCGGTCACGATCTCCGGCCACTCGCTGGCGCTGCACTGCGCCACGGCCAGGGTGGCGGTCGCCTCACCGGTCGGCCACACGGGGCATCTGTGCCACTCAGGTGTTGCCACTTAGGCCGATGTTTCGGCATTAGACACGTGGGTCAGCCGGACTAATTGCCGGTGTGTTGAGTGCATCGGAACGGCCCAGCTGCGGAGCATCAGCCTGCGCCTGGCCGTCACCTTCATGTTGTGGCAGTCATCTGCATGTTAGAGCCTTCGGCTACAAGGTGCGGCGGCTGTTCATATGTTGTGGAGGTCAGCTACCTGGTGTGGCGGCCAGCCACATATTGTGGCCGTAACCTACATGTTGTGATAGTTATCTGCATGCTGTAACCTTCTGGCTACGAGATGCGGCGGCTGACCAAATGTTGTGGAGGTCAGCTACATGTTGTGGTGACCAGCACATGTTGTGGTGGCCAGTTGCATGTTGTGGTGGCCAGCACATGTTGTGGTGGCCAGCACATGTTGTGAGGTCAGCTACATGTTGTGGCGGTCAGCTACATGTTGTGGTGGCCAGTTGCATGTTGTGGTGGCCAGCACATGTTGTGGTGGCCAGCACATGTTGTGAGGTCAGCTACATGTTGTGGCGGTCAGCTACATGTTGTGGTGGCCAGTTACATGTTGTGGTGGCCAGCACATGTTGTGATGGCCAGCACATGTTGTGGAGGTCAGCTACATGTTGTGGCAGTCAGCTTCATGTTGTGGTGGCCAGTTGCATGTTGTGGTGGCCAGCACATGTTGTGATGGCTAGCACATGTTGTGGTGGCCAGCACATGTTGTGGTGACCAGCTACATGTTGTGGTGGCCAGCTAGATGTTGTGGTGGTATTGCATATTGTGACGATTAGCAATATGTGGCAATTGTCTTTGGAGTGTGGTGATCATCTACAGGGAAAGCGGTCACTTAAATGTAGTGGTCTGCATCTACAGAATGTAGTGGGCATCTGCAGGCCTACAGGTTGCCTACAGGTTGTGGCGAGTATTCACAGGGTATGACGGTCAGCTACAGGATTTGGCAAAATTCCACAGGACGTAACGTGATCCACAGAGATTGCAATCTGATGCAGGATGTGGCGAATATCCACACGGTTTGGCGGTCATCTACAGGAATGGCATTCAGCCACAGGGTGGCATATTGGTGTAGTGATTCTTCAGTAACCCATGGCCGACCTGTATGTATGAGATTACCAAGATGATCATCCATCATCCAAGATCCTTACAGCCATCACTCCATCTATTCTCTGCAGCCGCTCATTCCATGGCTTTTCCGTTATCGTGGCTCTTCCATATTTATATTAACTTGCTTTATTATCATGTTACCTGGATCTGGTATGAAATATAATGAAGTAATATGCTTATCGAAGCAATATTACTTTTTACTACTTATTTACTTACTACTTATTTACTAATACTTTTCCCAGCGAAAAGAAAGAAGCAGATGAAGTACACTGAATACTTGGGAACTCACTATCTGGTCATGTGCTCACTCTTGCCGGGGTATTTGCGGACGGTTTTGAGAGGGGTGGCACATAATCGCGCCGCACACCTGGTATTAGCCATGGCACTCAAGGGCGGCTACGGCTCGTATGTATGTAGTACCAAGCGACCAGGGAATGGAATGGTCAGTACCAGGGCGAGTTGCCCCAGTCCGACAACGCTGTTGGTTTGAAGACGTGGTTTGTGTGGGCACGTTTTGACAATTGACCTGTGACTGACCTTGGCCAGGGTCGGCGCCGGAAGGTGAGCCGTTCACGTTGTGACCTGACGCAGAGTGTTCACGACTGTGCGACTTCTGGAAGCGACTCTGTGGAGCAGAACTTTGGTAAGCCACTGCGGCTGCTCATCGAGTTTTTTTTTGCAGCCGATGGCACCCTTCAGAGTAGAAAGGTCCTTCGGAGAGCTTTCTTTCGGGACCTGTTCTGAATTTTCCGGTGCTCAGGTCGTTTCGATGAAGTCCCTTTTTTGTTGCCGAGTTCTATTTTTGTAAGCCCCCTGCGCGATACTTTGGGCCCCGGTACGATTCTTGCGGGGCCCGGTACGATTCTTCTTTTTTTAGTCTAAGTGTGTTTTTTGGGTCCAGTCATCATTTGTTGGCATCCCTAACGCGAGTATTAGTGGCCTCGATACGTTTTTGGGGGCCAACACGTTTTGAGGACATTTCGAGCGATGGGTGGCACCGCAGAGTGTTTTCCGTGTCCGGACTGTTTTTGTTTCGTTGCCCCTGTTTCAATTTTTGGGTGGTTCCGATGAGACTTCTGCGCACACGTTGCGACCTGTTAAGCCCCTAGCGTGATTTTCAGGGTCCCAAGCGCGACTTTTTTGTACCCCAAGCTCAGTGTGATTTTCCGGGGGCCCGGCTCGACGTTCTGGTGTCCCCGTCGTAATTTTCAAGACATCCGGCACGACTTTTTTTGGGGCCCCAGCGTGATGTTCAGGGACCCAGGTCCGACTTTTTGGGAGACAGCGCGATTTTTAGGGGCCCCGAACTGATACTTTGGGCCTCCAGTGTGATTTTCATGGGCCCAGTCCATCTTTTTGGGGTCCATCATGATTTTTAAGGACCCCGGCACAACCTTTTAGACCCCTAGCGTGATTTTGAGGGACCCAGGTGCGAACGTTTGAGGCCCCAGCGTGATTTGCAGGAGCCTCGGCCCGACTTTGGGGGGGGGCCAGCGTGATTTTCCGGGGCCTGGACCGTCTTTTGGGCCAAAGCGTGACTTCCAGGGGCTCCGGCCGGACCTTTTGAGGCCCCAGCGTGATTTTTGGGTTTTCCGGGGCGACTTTTTCTGGGTCCCGGTGCGATTTTTTGGGGGGCCTAGCTGTATTTCAGGGGTCCCGGTCCCACTTTTTGAGCCCCCAGCGTCATTTCTAGAGGCCCCTGCACGACTTTTTTGGCCCTCAATGGGATTTGCATTGGCCTTGATGCGATTTTGGGGGCCCCCAGCGTCATTTTTAGGGGCTAGCGGCCTAGCGGTGATCTTGGGGCCCAGCGGGATATTTAGGGAGCCCGGCGCGATTCTTGGGGCTCGCGATTCAGAGGGGCGGGCTTCTGCTCTCAATGCCCCTCCTCCTTCGGTACGTCACTGATTGTGACGCGGTCACAATCTGCCTTTGATCCGTCCTGGCTGCGCTATCTTGAGAGTCTAGACCTCAATGTTGTGACACAATATATACTCATCAATTGCCGCAGCGTATGCTACAAGTTAAAGTGATGGCGTGATCGGTTCCGAAGTTACGTCTGACAAATACTATAGAAAGGATCAAAATAGCCCACCCATCATGTAGTGCGAGAGGGATCTGGCCCTTCGGGAAGATACAAATGCGTTGTTGAATGCTTGCACTAAAAATGCTGGCATGAGAGTATTAGCCTTGCAGAAGATCGGTGTACTAAAAGGCACATGGTCGCTATAAAATGCTCGAGGACTTTAGGACTAAGTTGTCTGCCCTAAGGATGTCCCCAAACTGCATACCAGGCGAATTACTTTGATCTCCACCACTTCCATAGCCAATGATGTGCGACGCCTTACCCTGATAGTATTGAGGAAGCCGTGCGTCTTCTGCGCCAGCGCTACCTTCTCGGCCAGGTGGGACGAGCCGTGGTCACCCCGATCGTCTTCAGGTGCGGCTGGCGGCACGTCCACCTCCGTCCTGACAGCATCAGACAGTCAACCAGTCAATCACACAATCGGCGCGCTAGATGGTGACGCGTCAATACCTACCAATTTATCATACCTGAAGGCCCTGGACTGTTTTACTGGCTGCGACTCACCTGGACCACGTGTTATCGTCACCTCTGGCCGCCACGTGCCATGGCCACGGTCGGGTACCGACAACGTGTGGTCATCATGTGACCCCATCGAGGAACCTCCCATTCAATGTCATTGGTACGCGCACCGGCGGTTGGTCGACGGTTGTCCATTCATCCCTTGCTTTTTTATGTCTCGAAGCTGCAAACGCCAATGTTATCTCGCTGCGGTACCGTATTTTACAATCGAACTTCCCAATCGAACACTTGCTTGCAATTCGAAAACTAGAGGATAAGTTTCGTCTGGACGGTCTGTTGAGGTCAGAGGTCGCTATTTGGCAATTGCTCTGAAAGGGGTACTGTCGATGATTGATTGTCGGATGGCCACCCTGCTGTTGGTCGGGTGGCCGCCACTGTCCATTATTGGTGTGAAGTGTCCACCCTGCCTGTAGCAAAAAAAAATATTAAAAGCCAACGTCCAAAAGTGAGAAGCGAATAAATTCCTCCGAATTCGGCCACAGACGACATGTAGTCGTCAAATGGAAGATGGAATTGGACAGACCATCATCGCACCTGCCATTGTGGTCGATGGCAAAAAGTGCGATCACAGCAGCAATGATTGCTCGCTGTTGAGTTTGTCCCGGTAAGCGCGGATACTGACTCGGAGACCGCGCTAGACAGGTCACGTCTGCACCACGCCCGATACATCCTGGTATCCAATACATCCCGGCACTCGATATATCCCGGCACTCGTAATACTCCGGCACTCGATATATCCCGGCACCCAATACATCCCGACACCCGATACATCCCGACACTCGCTACATCCCGTCACTCGATATATCCCGGCACTTGATATATCCCGGCACTCGATATATCCCGGCACTCGATATATCCCGGCACTCACTACATCCCGGCACTCGCTTCATCCCGATACTCGATACATCCCAGCAATCGATACATCCCGGCACTTGCTACATCCCGTCACTCGATATATCCCGGCACTTGATATATCCCGCCACTCGATATATCCCGGCACTCGATATATCCCGGCACTCGCTACATCCCGGCACTCGCTTCATCCCGACACTCGATACATCCCGGCACTCGCTACATCCTGACACTCGATACATCCCAGCAATCGATACATCCCGGCACTCGCTACATCCCGTCACTCGATATATCCCGGCACTTGATATATCCCGGCACTCGATATATCCCGGCACTGGATATATCCCGGCACCCGATATATCTTGGCACTCGATACATCCCGGTACTCGTTACATCCGTACCTCCAAGTCTTTAGGGACCCGTGACGGAGGATAACCGTCCCAACGTCCACACCGTACCCCAGGGCCACATGTTTCCAGCCTCGCCGCTCAGTCGCGTCTAGATGGGCCGCGCCCGAGAGGGGATCAGTCGCTCATGGGAAGGGTGCACACCCGGCAAACGCCCTGGCTTGTCACTGGCCGGCATCACATATTTACGCAAAATTCAGCAGGTCATGTTGATCCATTGGTTATCTAACGTGAACCGTCTGATGAAAAACAGTCCTTGCATTTCGTTTGCATGCGGCTACATATTCGCCTTGCCTACGTGATACTGCGCTGAGTTGTTGCAAAGTCAATACAAGGTGGAATGGTCGGCTGACCTGAGTGTCCACTTGAGTTGATTTATTCTGCTGGTTGAAAGATACAGTCAATGGGGAAATCGACAGCGTGGGTCATAATCATTTAGAAACACTCATCAGATCCTACCTGCCTTTTGCGTTCTCTATGCGTACGTGAAATGATGAATCTCGTTTGTAATCAGAGGTTTTCTAAACGACGGACTTTTTCGGTTAGTTCAGAAAGTGAACATGGATAGTACATCCCAGTTTATCACTGCCGAAGATAATTGCATGACGTTTCTAGCACACGGTATCCCAAAAGGAGTTATTGGCATGGACTGGAAGAAGCAGCTGTTTCTCAGTTCTACTGTTTTGATAAATAACGTATTTCTTTAAAGTTTTTTTCGATACGGATTAAGGAAACTGACATGGGCATGTCAAATATAGCTGCCTTCTGTTTTTAGCCGACGGAATTTCTTCGGAACAGAATCGACCTTTGAAGTTCAATATCATAGCCAAAAAGCTGGCCAGCCAAAGCTTGGCTTGCTTTCGTTTTCAAACTGCATATCGATCCAAGCAGACAGACGAACAGACAGATGGACAGAAGCGTATTGCAGTTTCTCGAACAATAGGACATAGCAAAGGTCACATTTCAGCTTCTTAAAGGAGGACTTCTATAGTTTATACCAGCCGATTCTTCCCGCTTAACCTAGCTCACCTCATTTCGTTCAATTTCGCAAAGTCACTCCCAGTCCCCAATTAACCTAACGCACTGCCATGATCAACCTGCAGTGTAGATACCCTGTTCTATCGCAGACAACCTCGGAATGAAATAAAGCGTCCGATAGTGACCGGTTGATGATGACTAAATGTCGTGTCACGTGCCAGATGCTGCCCATGCATAACAGCCAGGGCAACATCAATGCCGAGAGCCACAAACGCCAGTGGGCGAAATAATCCGTTAGCCAATTACAAGATTTTTCATTGCATTGCATAATCATTGTAATCGAGTACATCATTACACACAATGATCAACGGTAGAAGTGTCGTGAAAAAAGCCCGCAAAGATGTGAGTGTTCACAGCGATCCTATCGATTTCGATATCTTGATCCATCGCTGCGATAGCAGCGCCACCTGCAACGTGGCATACAGCGCCACCTATCTGGAAACACAAACTCAGCAGTGGTTGGTTGGTGATTGGTTTTACGACACGTCGACCGTTGAGCCATATAGCGTCGCCAATCTCTCACGCCGATTGGTCGCGGGCGAAGAGTAGCGACAGGTGAGACTCGAACCCACAATCTTTCGATTGTGAGACGAGCATGTTACCCCTAGACCACTCGTCCCCCACTCAGCAGTGGACTGGCAAAGCGATGAATTGCGTGAGATGTGAGCTGAAGGTCCGGCATGACCTGCTGCGCATGCGTTCTAGAATCCAAAATCAACGCCCCTGGGCGATTCGTCCAGGCCCAGATCCTCCGCAATTTGAAACGGTGTGCATCGGGAAAGCTAGTTATTAATCACCCTCCAACAGGTGTGCAAAATGTTTTCGAAGAAGCAATGACCTCTCATTTCTGAAACCAGCCTTGTCAGCTAGAACGCATATGCATCGGAAAGAACAGCACCAAAAGATCGCAGTTTTGCATGCGTGTCCGAACTTATGCTATTAATAAGCGGACAACTACCCTGAATAATCCCCAGCCTTTGCCCGGAGGGGTTGGCCGGCGGCATCAGCATGCAGTTGGATGGGCTCTTCCCATCGCTGCAGAGTGCCACCGGATTCGTACCGTGTGTTTGGTAACGGAAGAGGGACGTTTCGCGACATGCCCATCAGTTCGATATGGTCGACTCCAAGTTCTTTTAGCGCTTCGATAAGTTGTTCGCTCACCTAAAGGCATACTGTACGGATGATATACCGAAAAGACAAGTTTAGCCCAGAGTGCACCCGTAGGCCGTAGCAATTAAGCTCCTTCTCTGAGCGCGAGTATGTTGGTGATGGCGTCCGACGTGAAGAAGCTTGGCCTAAAAAAGGGTTGCACAAATGCTTGACCTCTGGATCGTCGCCCTGTATTCGACATTCGACACGATTTAAAAGCTATCAGAGAAGCTTTTCCCAAGGCGGGCGCTTTGAAAGCTGAAATTAAAGTTCGCGGAAGGCTGGTCAGCAGATCTTCTAAATTGCGCAGCGGATAATTGAATAGCTAGCTGTAGATTGACAGGTGAGCTAGTGGTAGCTTGGGAAGGAGGCCCGAGGCACCACTGGCGAGTGGCTTGGTTTACCTGAGGACCTATCCACTACCGGGACGGATCCGCCGGTGCCATTGCGGTCATGACACCAGACGTGGGTGACCTTTGGTGATCTGGGCACTTACTCTCCGCTGGCACGGATCCGCGGGTGCCATTGCGGTCATGACACCAGACGTGGGTGACCTTTGGTGATCTGGGCACTTACTCTCCGCTGGCACGGATCCGCAGATATAATTGGATCAGTGGTAGTGGCCAACGGACAATTACAGTACTCAATGGCAGTTTCCTTGGAAAACGAACATACAGTTTGGCCGTGTTCAAACTTCTCTCCACCAGTGTTATTGGGAGGCGGCTTGCCACCTTGTGATATCAGCCGTTCGTTGTGGTTTGGTGAGGTTGGCCTCAGGTGCTCAGAGATTGCCACGATCAACATAGTTGGTATGTGTCATCAGATGTGCAGGCAAATGTACAATCACAGGTAGGGCGCACATCGGTAGAAGACAGAAAGCTGAAGAGGAGGTCGCGGATATTGGGATGGGAATCACCGAGTATGGTGGAGAGGGTGAGAAGGTGATTGTGAGTGTTGTGCTGGTGGGTGATTGCCTGGAGTTGAGTGAAGTATTTGGTGTACTGGCTTCGTGATAGTGAGTGGACGATTGAAGGTGGTACAGGTGGGCTAGGGGCACACCAACAGCTGGAAGTGGACGATTGAAGGTGGTACAGGTGGGCTAGGGGCACACCAACAGCTGGAAGTGGACGATTGAGGTGGTCAGGTGGGGGGCACCAACAGCTGAGTTTGAAGGTGGTACAGGTGGGCTAGGGGACACCAAAAACCCGAAAAGGAAAGCTTTGCCCTATAAGGAGAGGGGCGAAGAAGTGGTGATATGCCTTAGCTGCATTTATCTCTGCATTGACCAAATCCAGCACCAACCCCTGACGTAGGCTGCCGTATCACTACCTTCGAGATCTTCCTTAACTGGTGATGCATCTTTGATAGGTTCGACTGTATGTGTTAATAATTGTATCGATTTTATTAATGGTGTCTTCTTCTCCACGCAAGATACAAAACTGTCTACTTGGGAACTTCGATTGAGGAATAGCAATAGGAGCTGGAGATCAGATACCCTAAGCCGGTCAGGGGTGTGGGCATGTTGAAAAAGGTACGTGAGGAGAAAGACAAAGCACGTCATTGGTCGTCTTCCTTGGCCAAGTAGGTTGAAATTCTTGAACGATCGACATCCTAAAATATGCCTCACGGGCTCGAAAGTGGAAGGATTTGCATTGTGCCCTGGAATGATGAGTAAAGCACGTACCAATCGGTGTTGTCAGTAGCCTCAGGAAAGTGAATATAAAGCCGTTCTTTTCCGTGAACGTTGAACGATAAACGAGTTCATTTATAGGTTATTCCTGAACTAGTTATGTGCTTAAACAAGAGGAAGGAAAGTGTGCAAACTCCAGCAGGATCGAACCAAAATAGAAATGCTCTCATGAAAGTGCACTGTGAGCATTAGTTTGAAGGCGAAAACTAAAACGTGAAGATCAAATTAAACGTCTCAAAGCCAGCCGGTTGGGGGATCCACCAAAATAGAGTTTAGCTTCCCGTACAGCTGAATACCATTCATCAAGAACGATAAAAGAATTCCATACCATGAGCAGCAACTGGAATTAAGCTCCAGCATCAGCAAAAATCTGTACATGACTCACAAGTGTTTATGACAAATATTGCGTCGCTGCAATTCACCTTCCGACTTAGCAAGTCGAATACACAAGGCTAACTTACTCGAGCTGAGACAAAATTTCCTCCTTTCTAGGAACGGAGGAATCCGTGGAATAAGGAATAAACATCTAAGAATCAGTGGTCGAGAACCTGCATGTGGAGTCCTTCAAGACATTAAATAGCAATGTGGGCAGTAACCTGGATAATGGCTGAAATGATTCACCGCGGACGACGAGCCAGATAGTCACCCATGATCGGCACGTCGCAGCTACAGCAGTCTCAAGGTCTCCGGTAACTGACCTGTCGTTGGATCTGTCGCGGGAGCGAGTGAGGTCGATAGCCGACTTGGAGAAGTGCCGCAGGAGGGTGCCATGTAGTGACTTGTGTTCGGGAGTCTTCTCCGGATCTGCAACAGGTGATGGCTGGTGACTGACAGCACCGCACGATATGACTTGACCATCGGCCGGCCGACACTCGGCCAAGCGTCCCTCGATTAAAGGTACTGTGGTTTCAGTTCAACAGGTGATGGCTGGCGACGACTGACGCCACCTCACGACGTGACCTGACCGTCGGCACCTCACGATATGACCTGACTGACGCCACCTCACGACGTGACCTGACCGTCGGCACCTCACGATATGACCTGACTGACGCCACCTCACGACGTGACCTGACCGTCGGCACCTCACGATATGACCTGACTGACGCCACGACATGACCTGACCGTCGGCACCTCACGATATGACCTGACTGACGCCACCTCACGACGTGACCTGACCGTCGGCACCTCACGATATGACCTGACTGACGCCACCTCACGACATGACCTGACCGTCGGCACCTCACGATATGACCTGACTGACGCCACCTCACGACGTGACCTGACCGTCGGCACCTCACGATATGACCTGACTGACGCCACTTCACGACCTGACCTGGCCGTCGGCACCTCACGATATGACCTGACCGTCGGCATCTCACGATATGACCTGACTGACGCCACCTCACGATCTGACCTGACCGTCGGCACCTCACGATATGACCTGACTGACGCCACCTCACGACGTTACCTGACCGTCGGCCGGCCGACAATCGACCAGGCGGTACTGTGTGAGAGCACAAGTATTGTGGCCTCAGTTCACGGGCCATCGGTGCTACGGGGGCAGGTGTTAACCGGCCCATAGTCCCAATTTAATGGAACATGTGCTATCCGACCCCCCCACCCGTTCCACCTGAGCGGGACGTGTGTCAACCGTGACCCCTTGTGTGATACTTTTGAAAAAATGTTGAGCTTCCTAGCAACCACAGAGACCACAAGCTAGGTCATTTGTTATTGCTATTCCAAAATCCCACGCTGGATTAACGCACGAAACAAGCCTCGTTTATCAACATTGGGCAACGCACCAAACCTCTGTCAAAGCCACCTTTACCTTGTAGGCTGATCAGCGATGGGCTATTCTTGTTCAAGCGCTTCCATTTCTTCAACATCGCTCGTGCATTTCACACCACTTCAACAGAGGTGGAGAGGTATTTCTGTTTCATGGCGGAGAAGAGAATGACTCACGTGACTTCCCTGATTGCCGACATGCTTGTCTTCGGTCACCCGGCCAGCCACTTGTTTCAATATGTGGTGTTGTAATCTGCGACAGTGTCTACGCTGCTCCATTGGCAGCCAATGCTGCTACTGCTACCATCTGCCACTGCTTAGTTAAATGCTCCAAGTGCACGCATAAACACTGGATAGTATGGCACCGCCACAGGTAACGGCCCGTACCATTTCCACAACAGTTCTTAAAGCATATCCATGCATATTGGAGCTTTGCTCTTGCGTTGTCAATGGTACGTGCTGGTCACGCAGCTAAAGCCAGGACAGGAAACCTGATGATTTTTTGTATCTGGGGGGGGGGGGGCGATGTATAAGTGATTCCTGCCTTCGGTCAGAAATAGCTTACGAGGCAATTTCCGTCCGCTTAATTTACGATGAATTTGTCATACGGAAAGTCATAGTGAAAGAGTGGAATATTTTCCAAGCTAAAAGTGAGTTCTACATCTTGCCATGAACAGAAATATGTAGTGTGTTGCACCAGTACCAAAGCATACCATGCGTATATTTATTACACTGTGGTTCTGCGTAATGTTCGAAACCTTTGTCAGCGGCAGGGACGGATCCAAGAGGAAGTGAAGGGGACACCTCCAATCCCCCCCCCCCTTAGCACCGGAAAGGCGTACGTGGCCATACTGGTAGTCAGGCGCTCGGCACGACCATGGACCGGCGTGCTGAATTTCAGGCTGATTTCGACTCATTTGGCCTAAATTATTAATGAAAATGGCGCCTGCTATTCCACTGGACACATATACTCGATCCACCTCCCTGAGGTCAAGTAGGCGCCCCCTCCCCATTTCTTAGGTGGGCGCCACCTAAGAAATGTGGGCGTCTGCATGATGGCATGCAGACGCCCCTCAAATTACCCGCCTCCCCCCCCCCCCACACACACACTTGGTGAAGTCCTAGATCCGCCAGTGGTCAGCGGTGCAGGAATGCTGATGAAAGGAGTAGATCCAGTACCATTTTTCCTGTGGGGATGATGGTTATGATCACGAAACTTGGGGACGCTGCCTCCTGATATGATTTTCTTACGGCCATGGCCTGTGCAATTCGTACAAAGGTAACGGTTCAAAGCCGTTTCGTGTGAATTAACAATGTTCTGCTGGATGTTGATGCTCTGCCTATTTCTTTTTGCTAAATGGTCACGGATTTTCGAAAACTATTACCTCCTTTTCTGTTGTTTCAACACGCATTAAAAATAGAAACGAGGCGTAATTCTCTGTTCGCCACGATGACACACTGTGTGCATTGTTTATTGCATGCTAAATATGTAGATACATTGCAACGAGACCTGTGTCTATGTTCGCCATGAGCCACATTGTATGTGTTCTTCATTGTGTGCTATATATGTAGGTACTTACAAAGGTTCGGATGGTCTCGCTCAGCAAGACGCTCACCGTACCGCCGTCCGGCAGACGCAGGTATTCCCCATTGCACTAAATGGCCACAGCTACTTGCTTGCCCCTCGAACACGTAGGTATTATCATTGCGAATATATCATGCATGCAGCTTCTCATTGGAGCGCTGAGTTCGACCGTTCAGTGCAGATTCGGCTACAGCACCTTTGGCGTTAGTCTGACAGTTTAGTGCAGATTCGGCTACAGTCCAGATTCGACGTTGATATTTGCATCTGCACAGCTTGCCAAGCTGTGCAGCCCATGCAATGGATGCAAGTTTTCGCGGCCCGTGAACTGCACCGGCGGGCTTTCTGCGTCCATCGCTCGTTGTCGTATTCAGTGTCTTGGACTGTCCGGAGGATCTACAATTTAGGGTACCCATCTCGGTACTTTCGTAGTATAACTATTTTCCATAAAAGAAATTCCTGAGGTTTGTGATGTTTACCACCGTTGAAGCATCAGTCGCATGGCCCTCATTGTCCATTCATTGCACATTCTACCGTGTAGGAGCGCACCTCCACTGTAACATGCTCATCCAAGTGAAATATTTTCGACCAAAGATGATCAGGAATTTGAACTGCAATGTTCAAAATCCTTTTTCCAAGTTGGCAGAGGAATCCAATCCCTACCTACAAGAACGATTGGGCTGCAGACTGGGCAGTATTTTCTCATGCAATCTGTTTTGCAACACCGTTTTCACGACGACCTCGGCTATTCGTGATCAGTGGTGTTCGTGACGGAGCGCGTCAGCCGGCTCCAGGCGTGGTCACGCGGCAGCCGCGGCCTCATGCGAACCAGCCACGTCAGTCGCAGTCACATACCAAGGACACCGTGACGACGCAGCCGGCCGGGTTCAGACGTGGTCACGCGCGCAGTCGCGGCCTCACGCGAACCAGTCACGTCAGTCGCAGTCACATACCAAGACACCCGTGACGACGCAGCTGGCCGGGTTCAGACGTGGTCACGCGCGTAGTCGCGGCCTCACGCGAACCAGTCACGTCAGTCGCAGTCACATACCAAGACACCCGTGACGACGCAAGCCGGCCGGGTTCAGACGTGGTCACGCGCGCAGTCGCGGCCTCACGCGAACCAGTCACGTCAGTCGCAGTCACATACCAAGACACCCGTGACGACGCAGCCGGCCAGGTTCAGACGTGGGCTACGTATGCAGTCGCAGTCACAGACAAATCAGTCACGTCAGGCGTGAAGAACACTGACCCGGCGAAAGACAGAGGGACCCGGCTCAGGAAAACACGGCAGGTAACCCGTCACATCACTTCGGGTGGTTTGGTTTTACATCGAAGGGAACGTATAGGCGAGGCGAACGTTTCCAACAACAATGCGGACAGTGATCTACAATGTATTATCAAGGGCCACTGAAAGCTCACGATAAAGGTGAGCTTGGTGCGAACAGTCTTAGACGGCTAAGCATAGTCCTAAAAGTGTCTGAATACCCAGTTGTTTATCGTCAACAGCAGACTCAATCGATATCACAATTTAGAATCCATGTACATTCGAGGTATTGACCGCATACACACAGTTCTTTGACACTAAGCCTGCATTATGCACGATTTGCTAAATTTCAAAAAGTGTAGTGAATGTGTATCGATAGACGCTTTCTACATAATGAATTCGTTATGCACACTACGAATCGAGATTGTCTGTTATTATTTATGAACAATGTGTATTTCTGTTTCTGATGCGCGTACTGCTGTTGTTTTGTTGCTTACGTCTTCTGTTTCGTTTTTGTATGTTTGTCGTACTTTACGTGTTGTTCTTTCGGGAGCATTTGCATGGGTTGATGACGAGAATCATGTTTATTATCTTTATTGCACCTCCTTCTCCTGTGTGTTGACGATGACCTACAATCGGAATGGCTGAAACTGTTAAAGTTTTTAGACGTAGACATTTGATTGCCTAAGATTATCTGTGTGCACACAGGAACCGTTCAAACCACATTGCAATTTTACAAAAATCAACTAAAGTCGTTCTTCATTTGTGAGTAATTTACTAAGAATTGATCTATCAGTGGATGGTAGATATCTATCAGACACTAATGATTTTGGTGGTAAACCAGGAAACCTCGCATCGTGACCGTACGTACTGGCACCCTGTCCCAGTGCAGGTGCAGCATGACTGCGCCGGCGTTAATCCAACAGCAGACCGCCGCTCCGACTGGTGGTCCCCGGACCGACAACGTAATTAGTAGGTCACCCAAGTGGCTCTTCAGCCAAGGGATTAAAGTGGCATTACGCCACAGAAGTTTTCTAGCGAGAGCTTTAAATCGGCTTTCGGTAAAGCCGGAGCAATGACATGTTTTCTGGACGTGGCTGTTGGCTGGATGTGCAGCATTTCCAGACTGGAAATTAGAGGATTGGCACCGCAAATTGTCCTAATTGAAGAGCCAATTGACCTCGGAAACGACGATCGTGTCACCACTGAATTCCCGGTGCCTCACGCTATTGAGCAGTGCTGGTCGGCGCCGGCCACTCTGACCTCTCCCTCCACGGAAGGCATTGAATCGGCAATAAAACTGCTGTTAGAGCATCAAAACGACATGAACCTATGCGGTCTGTCACTAACAGAACGGAAAAACTTCTGTTTCATTGTCTGGACAATAACACGTTTAGATTTGACCACAACAACACAAGCAACGACTCGGAATTGCAATGGGGAACAAGGTAGCGCCGCCTGTGGCCATAATTTTCATCCACAGCTTTGAGAAAATGGCGATAAAAGTGCCTCAATCAAGCCGGATTTCTTCTGTCGAAACATCGATGACTCATTGGGTATTTGGAAACACACAAACACAGAACTTTTAGATTTAATCGCTCACCTCAACAGTCTGCACGGAACTATCAGGTTCACCTTGGATGACAAACACAACAATAAATATATCCCTTTTCTGGGCACCCTGATTACTGTAGAAAGCGATAGCAGATATACGACCGAACTTTACATAAAACCAAACCATTCAGGCATCATTCTTCACCACTCGTCAGCGCATCCGATGGCCACTAAGAAATCTGTTATTCGATCCGAATATACACGAGCGACCCGCTTGTCATCAGACGAGGCTGCCACCATTAGGTCAACGAATAAGATCGATCGACTTTTCGAACAGTACGGATATCCATCATATCTCCTACATCGACTGAAACGAGAGGTGTTCCGTCCGACGAATAAACCACACGAACATCGAATACCGAAGAGGGCGACCAGAACACCGCAAGATATAGATGGATTTCTGACTCTGCCATATGTCGACGAAAAACTCACAGCAAAATCAACTCAGTCATCAGATCCTCAAGTTTAAGCGTGCGTGTCGCCTGGGCGAGCACCGCCGCCATAAAAGTTTATTAGTTAGGTCAGACACCTCCCAACCTCAATGCCCTGCGGGAACCCGGCGCTGTTCGGCGTGTTCAGCCGGAGTGGCTGGGAAGTGTCCCCTATCTGGGCTTGTGTACCGAATTAGTTGTAATATTTGCACCGATAGCGGCCAACAGGCCACATACATTGGCGAGACAGTTCGCCCCGTTCGCCTGCGGTTCAACGAGCACCTACGCAATGCAAACAAAACAGGACGTTCGACACACCGATGGGAGATCATTTTAGACAAGCCCACAACAATATCAATATAACTTCAGTCAAAATTCCTCTCACCTTGGAGATCATTAAAATTTGCACAGACCGCAAAATAACTGAGTCGATGTGCATTCGCGAGTTTAGACCAAAGTTAAATAGGAACTATTCGTCCTGGCGTTTAGTTAGGTGAACATGTAGCGGGCATTGTCATAGTAAATTGTATGTGTGTCAGCTATTCATGGTAGTGCTCTTATGTAACATTCACGTGTGAGGATATTTATACTCTGGCGATTTTTTAATGCGTCGTACAATGTCACTGGTCCGAATGTATGTGACCAAGGGTTGTGCCCGAAATATAATAATATAATACGTGTAATTTCAAACTTCCGAATCATTGTAAGGAGCGTCGATTAAAAACTACCTACTGGGTTTTTAGTAATGGACCAGCCAGACTATCGCCAGTCCCCTCCCCCCCCGATGTTTTCCCACGAACACCATTTCGCTCAGCCTCGATGCTTCCAACCTTCTCAGTAAGATCCCTGTATCAGAGGGCATAGAGGCAGTTACTCTTTCAAGTAGAGCAGAATGTAAATAACGTCCAACTCTTAGGTGCCAGCATACAGGACCTCAGGGTCCACTGCATGCATATTCTAAGTAACTATATAAGCTTTAGCTCATTTTCTATCAGCGAATCCCAGGAATAGCTATATGAGCAATCGAGATGCATCCTGTTTCTGTTTCTCAAACAATGGCATGTAAGATGGCATTGGCAATGGCATTTCCGGTCAGATACTCACACCCTGTCTCGGGGGGGGGGGGGATTTATATGCCCTCTAATCTTCAAACTAGGCGTCGGATAAAAACGAAAGAGGTGTCATCGGAAAGTGTTGGACCCGAAATGTGCCGAAATGTGCCGAAAGCGCTATGACCCGAAACCATCCCCAAATTTTCTCCTATCAAAAAGTGACGTCACACGTACACAGTAAGGGCACAGTGCACGAAAAGGTGTGCTTGTGACTCATTATGCTGATATATCTCGCTCTTAGTTTTAATTAATCCATTGGATGCAGGTTTATGAGGTAACAACTAACGTCATGTTTTGGCTCTGGGGAGGATTTGAAAAACAAAACTTACTTGGAATCAGAAAAGGATGGCGAAATCGACCATGGTCCCAAAATGTTTGCCGACACAAAAATACAATCTCGATTTTTTTAAACTTTCAAAATTTTGGGTTCTCGATTGTTAAATTTGTATTTTTCTAATGTGTAGAGTTCACCTAGAAATGTTTCTTTAAGAAAACTCAGCCTCATAAAAGTGCTTACTTTAGCCAGAATCTTCTGCGCGGGTTAATCACGAGCAGTCTAAAACTAGTTGCACCCCTCGTACTCCGTCATACTTCTGTCCACAAGCTATGTAAACATTTTTGGCAGATTGGAATACAGCTATCTGGATTGTGATGATGATCCGGATGATGATGAGATGATAGCCAACTGTTCAATTGGCCATCATAGTTGAACGACATTTACCTTACTATCCACGCCACGCGCTACAAAATGCTTCAATGCACTGCAAGTACTCGTATGTTATGAACCAGAACTTTACTCCAAGCCAACGGCCAATTAGCTATTACAAAGCCAAAGCCAGAGGCCCGGAGCCATCTGCATTGAAGGCCGAAACGAGCAGTGAGTGCAGGATAACTGCCAGCACACGCCAACCATCTCTTTGGTCGTAAAGACTGAAAGTTTGGTACGCTGTGCAAACGCACATATCAACGCTCAAAAGCATCAGCCAAAGCTGCGCAGAACGCCACGACATTCGGTGTTCCAAAGAGAAGCCGCATACAGGAGCTTTGATATCTGCCGAGCATACATTGCTCATGCTAACGGTTCCCTGGGTCAGCTTGCAAATGAGGCCGCGGATCGCCCTGAGAAACACCTAGGTCTGCCGGAGAAACACCTAGGTCACCTGAGAAACACCTGGGTCTGCCGGACAGCGCCGCGGTGTAATCGTGGTGACCGCCGCGGTGATCGCCCAGAGAAACACCTAGGTCACCTGAGAAACACCTAGGTCTGCCGGACATCGCCGCGGCCCCAGTGCCAGTGAACATGACCGACTGTGTACACAGTAGGGGCACAGTGTACGAAAAGGTGTGCTTGTGACTCATTATGCTGATATATCTCGCTCTCAGTTTTAATGAATCCATTGGATACAGGACTTGAATGAACTGCTCCTCAATCAAATATATGCGTCAGATGTGTATAATTGATGATGCTGAATTGCGTCCACCATTATAATCGTCGCTGATCCATGTAAAAATGATTATTAACAGCAGGTTTTCAACGTTTTTTCAGGACCCTAAGCACAACAAAAGCTCTACTTACAAGTGAGAGTATATATCACCCCAACTCAATGGTTCTTCGTAACGGAAATTCGCTGGCTGACATTGCGTCCGAAACTGTTTCGGCCCATGGGAAGCCATCGACATATGCATTTATTGAACAAGCGCAGTCTTTCCTGCACTGGCTAAGGTCTGAACAAACCGGCACACACCACAAACAAACATTCATAACATCCAAGAAAATCTGGAGTATTTCGCTGAACCAGGGGTTCTCAACCCACAGTCCTTTACGGAAATATCGGCAAATCAGGTGAGTAATAGTAAAAATATAAATGCGCGAATTTATGCTGACTGCATGGTGTGATTCGAAGAGGAAAACAAGTGAGATATGTTCCATGAGTAAAGGCGGAAATTTGCTAATGTTACGAGATGCTGCCCTACTTGCGGATCTGCTTGGCTTAATGCCAATAATCACAATGTTTTTGCATCTTCACCACGACCAAAATCATTTCAAGATGGCGTGTTCAAGATTGCGATACATGAAACGTGTTCATGGTACCTTACGTTCATTCAGCGCTAGCGTAATCCAAGGTACCGAATGTGATGTGATATGTTTTAAGCATTTAATTAGGTACTTGGCTAAATGTAATTCGTTCAATTTGGCTACACGTAATTCGTTCGATTTCACTATTCGTAATTCGTTCAATTAACATCATTCATCATAACTTGGGAGGACCATTTTGGACGTGCATCCAGGCACAAGTATGTCTGAGAAGAATTAAGCCGTTTTATGCACGAGCACGATCAGTGATGGTTCCAAAGCTGACAAAGGGCAACCCCTGACAGCTTCAACCCCATGTACAGTGTACACTTAAAGGCAACACGACAACACGAACTCGCGTGAAGCTGCCCAGAGTTGCTCGGAGAAATGTGGAATGGTTGAGCAACTGCCCCACTAATCGTAATAGATGCTACACACTCGGCTCTATGCGAATGACCGAACGTTCTGTGGTCTTCACAAACACCTCTACAAAACGTTATGCAGAAGCGGAGCCAGATCGATCAGCTCTAAAACTCGTTCATCCGGAATTAAAGCTCGCTTGGTCTGTAGATTCGACCGCAATAACTATCAGTATGAAGATTGCGTACTCGCTCATAAATAGTTTGAGTTGTGCTTAAGGATGCTTGTCCTTGACTAATCCGAAAACAGGGCTAATAGTGTAGTCGAGGTTTACAAGCGATGTTCATCAGCTGAACGACTTCCGGTCATGTGTTATCAAAATGCAATAAACGTAACATTTCGCATAGCGTAGCGTAATGCCGCCACGGTAGCTCAGTTAGTTAGAACACTGGCCTGCACTGGTCTCCCCTGTCCTGGAAAGACAGGGCTAGAGTCGCTTCACGCGCTCGCATTTAATCCCCGGCTGGCAGGGTCAGTTGGCAACTGGCCCGATATGGTCGGGACGAGCTACCGGTGTGGCCGCGTCGGTGCATTGAGAACAATGTCTGTAGGTTGTTAAAGCTTCTCAAGCGGTGGTGATAAAGTCGCTGGAGTTTAAATATTACAGTGCAATTACAGTAATATGTAATTTGGATATTGTTAACTTCATTGGTTTCCGTTAAATCAGATCATCCTCTAGCATTCTAGATGATGGGGCCTTGCCTCCCATTGCCCCTTCACGTCAGTGACAATTCCTATTGTTTTGGCATTCATGGGGAGTATGGTTATCGCTGATGGTGCTCCCGCAGTCGCCAATTGGGGTGAGCTCTAATACAAATTCCCCAGAAGATACCCTTCTTCAAGCCTACCTTCATTCAGAAAATAACCACGGCGACTAACTATGTTCGTGGCAGAAATCTGTTGTGCTTCATTTATTCAGTAATTCAGTACTGCGGTATAAAACTAATAATTATATTCATGAAATTGTTGTAGCAGAAGAAGAAGATCATAATATATATATATATATACATACATATTACATACATACATATATATATATATATATATATATATATATATATATATATATATATATATATATATATATATGTGTGTGTGTGTGTGTGTGTGTGTGTGTGTGCGTGTGTGTGTAATATCCATGGCAATTGCTATCCGTGAATTTCTAGCTAAGCTGCAAGCGACGGATCTCAAGTTCAGATTCGTCTGGCGTTAACGTCGCTACCGCGGGGTTGCAGCAAGTCCGCGCTGTGTCCGGCAACGGCGCTACCTGCCAGAGTCAGTGTGGCTCAGTGTGGCTCAGTGTGGCTCATTATGACTCAGTGTGGTTCAGCTGCCTGTCAGAGTCAGTTTGGCTCAGCTGCGCAGCCTGAGAGAGTCAGTGTGCCTCAGTTTGGCTCAGTGTGGCTCAGTGTGTGGCTCAGCTGCAGTCTGTTCAAGATGTGACCACAAATCACTGCTTCACAGCTTCACTGGCACTGCACTGCGTTTCACTGACGACGACGCTTCACTGACTTCACCAATCGCTGCAGCTGAGATTTGGCCACAACTGCCATCACACCCCACCACCGACACTGTCCCTGGCAACAACCATCACCGACACTGTCCCTCGCAACAGCCACCACCGGTACTGTCCCTGGCTCGGACGCCACCTCCAGCTAATAGCAGCTCCAACGGCAGCCGACCCGACTGCCACCATCACCTCCCGACCGACGCGACCGAAAGCACGGCGGTGCACTGCGGCGCATCGGGTGCCGTCGCCGCCGCCGCCACTCCGCCCCTCCGCCGCCGACGGCGCACCGTGCGGACCCAAGGGCCACGTCACCAATGCAGCCGCTGATCGCTACAGCGCACTCCGGCCGCACACCAAACAAATAACAGCCGCGATACGAAATTGATCGGCGGCTCCGGTCATCCTAGTCGACTGTTGAGTGCTGCACAATGGACAGCAGCGCTCGTGGATGGTTACATGCTCTGCACGGCACAGCATGTACAGCATGTGTGTCAACATGGGCGGGTGTGTGCGCGGCTGCGATCGTGTCCCAGCGAGCTACAACAGGGCACTTCCAGCGAAGGGAACGATGATGCATGGTGGCTGGACGGAGTTGTGCTGTGTCGCCAGGCGGAGGTGTGCTGTGTATCGCCGGGCGGAGGTGTGTTGTATCGCCGGGCGGAGGTATGCTGTATCGCCGGGCGGATGTGTGTTGTATCGCCGGGCGGAGGTGTGTTGTATCGCCGGGCGGATGTGTGTTGTATCGCCGGGCGGAGGTGTGTTGTATCGCCGGGCGGAGGTGTATTGTATCGCCGGGCGGATGTGTGTTGTATCGCCGGGCGGAGGTATGCTGTTTCGCCGGGCGGAGGTGTGCTGTGTCGCCGGGCGGAGGTGTGTTGTGTCGCCGGGCGGAGGTGTGTTGTATCGCCGGGCGGATGTGTGTTGTATCGCCGGGCGGAGGTGTGTTGTATCGCCGGGCGGATGTGTGTTGTATCGCCGGGCGGATGTGTGTTGTATCGCCGGGCGAAGGTGTGTTGTATCGCCGGGCGGAGGTGTATTGTATCGCCGGGCGGATGTGTGTTGTATCGCCGGGCGGAGGTATGCTGTTTCGCCGGGCGGAGGTGTGCTGTGTCGCCGGGCGGAGGTGTGCTGTGTCGCCGGGCGGAGGTGTGTTGTATCGCCGGGCGGATGTGTGTTGTATCGCCGGGCGAAGGTATGTTGTATCGCCGGACGGAGGTGTGCTGTGTTGCCGGGCGGAGGTGTGTCGTATCGCCGGGCGGAGGTGTGCTGTGTCGCCGGGCGGGGGTGTGCTGTGTCGCCGGGCGGAGGTGTGTTGTGTCGCCGGGTGGAGGTGTGTTGTATCGCCAGGCGGAGGTGTGTTGTATCGCCGGGCGGAGGTGTGCTGTGTCGCCGGGCGGAGGTGTGTTGTGTCGCCGGGTGGAGGTGTGTTGTATCGCTGGGCGGAGGTGTGCTGTATCGCCGGGCGGAGGTGTGCTGGGTCGCCGAACGGAGGTGTGTTGTATGGCCGGGCGGAGGTGTGCTATGTCGCCGAGTGGGGTGCCGTTCTTATGCCGGTCTGGTGCCACGCTGGCAGTGCACTGACGGAGCACACCTGTCTGGACATGGCCGATCGATCGGCACGTACCTGACAATAGTGCGCCCCGCCGTACGCCGCCAGCCGCACCGTACTCGGCTGCCGGCTACTACATGTCGACACGGTACCGCGTCCGGCCACACACCATATGTCGACACTACCCGGACAGAGGCGGCGGTGTGTCGACACTACCCGGACAGAGGCGGCGATGTGTCGACACTACCCGGACAGAGGCGGCGATGTGTCGACACTACCCGGGCAGAGGCGGCGATAGGCCACCACTACCCGAACCGAAGCGGCGATAGCGCATGATGCCGATTCCTCTTCTACGCAGTTAATGTTTGAGTTACCCTTTGTACCGCTTCGTAAGCTGCGTAGTTTCTTGAATGTTGATGTTTCGTTTTTTCGAACGTGCATTATCTGACTGCGCCTTCGGGCACATGTTGAATGCAAAGGAACGCGTCCGATTTATAGGCCCACGACAATATTCAGTGGACAGTGGTGTGACCAACCAATGGGCGCCTCTGGCTGTGAGACGTGTGGCGCACTGCGGCGGGAGTCTGCCACTGCCCGACACATGCCACTGCAACATGTGGCATATCAGAATATGCGAGACCGTCTCAGCAGTCAGGGCCAAGTCGCGCGCTGCGTCCCGCTTCAACGTAGCCATTGGCACGATCCCGGTGTTGTGTTCTGGTGCTGGCACCGCATCAGTGGTGGCTTCGGATACGGACTCCGGAGGTCAGGCTGCAGGCTTGGTCAGCTTGAATAATTTGGATCCAGATGTCACTGAAATGCAGTGACGACGGCGTAAAAATTGGGTGGAGTTTCATGTTTTGGGGGAAATTTCACGCTAGTAAAATGGCTAGAGTTGTTCATCCTTTACTTTTTCGACAGATATAGTCCCAATGCTTGCTGAGATGGCTTTATGGATCAGAGTCCCATGCTAAGCTGTGTTTCCTCAACCCTGGCTATGCCACTCTATGGATCAGTGTTCCCATGCTAAGCTGTGTGTTGCCTGAATCCTGGCTCCACCATCTATGGATCAAGGTCCCCGTACTACGCAGTGTGTTGTCTGAACCCTGGCTCCCCCACTCGATCTGGGCATCTCAATCAAGGGCAGAATTTTTGCCGAGCGTCTTAGCGTGCTGTGGTTGCAGCTACGGTCGCCCCGTTCCGTGGGCCGTTCCCGGTCTTATTGGGCCAGCTGCCAGCATACTATTCCAGCCGGTAGCCATTCAAGAGCGTGAAGCGACTCGAACCCTGTGTTGCGGCACAAGGGAGACCAGTGCGAGCTGGCGCTGTAGCCAACTGAGCTATCGGGCGGCTTTTTCCTCAATCTTATGGTTGTGTTTCGAGAAGACAATTTCTCAGTCAGTCTTGTGGATGTATTAGGCAATCGAATAATTCGTATTCATTTTCCAACACCACTTCCACTTAAAACCGCATCAAATAAGTAGCAGGACTGTCGCTAATATAACGGATTCAATTTGAGAAGCTTATGTCGACCAACCTCGTTCATATCATAAGTCACCTTTGAGTGTCTGAATTGGAGGGGGGTGAAAAGATATTCCTCTCCCCAACATCTTGACAGAGGGTCAGTAGACCCATACCCTTCTCTTGATCCGTTGTCCCTGCCTCCAGGCTGCATCCGCCATCTGTGGCCTTGACATGGTCTCTAGTACCAAGTGGCTCTGCAGGGCAGCCGGACATCTCCACGGGGGCTTCAAGACACACCACGGGGTCTCAGACGTCGCCGAGGGATCGCCGGCCTCCGCCCGCCCAGCACCCACTGCAATGGCAAGCGCAAATATGAACCGCGGCGATCTGCAGTCTGCCTCTCGTTGGCCGCCGCTCTTGACTCTGTCAAATGGTCTGGCGATGATAAACTGACTGGCCCTTCTGGGAGATGGCCGGCAGTTTTCTGAGCACGCTCAGATCCGCACCGTTTGATGTGCGCTCATGAAGTTATGAGACTGCTAACGGATGTAGAGATGTGGCGTGCTGCACGCGGAATCGCTGATGGTGTCGCCCATAACTGGTCCCTGATGTCCGGTGTCGCCCATAACTGGTCCCTGATGTCCGGTGTCGCCCATAACTGGTCCCTGATGTCCGAGATCGGCGCCGATAGTAAAGTCATGAAAATGAGTCCAAATATCCTATGTCTTAGATTCTTTTGTTGTAAATTATAATTGGTATTCAATTATTGTATAACGCTAGATTGGTGGCGTCATATATCACATAGGTCAATAGCATAGCCTCTACCTCATAGGAAAGGTAGGGTACAATGAAACTCCGACGCAAAACGAAACCGCCCAGAACCATGCTAACCTAAAATGTCACGCAAGTGCACACATGGCAGGATGTCTGGATGCTAAAATACGGACTATTACAACGCAAAAGTTGCTAAGGATTTGTGGTGATAATTGCCCGCGTAGCTTTCGGTTTCGATGTTAGTAGGGCCAGGACGTTGATGTTGAAAATTTGGCACTTTTCATGAGTTTTGTTTGGGAAATTGAAAAATGGAATTTTTAAAATGTTTTTTTTTTAACACCTTTTGAAGAGAATGACGCATTTCACTGTTCGTTTGTGTCATCTACGACCTTTTCCCGAGTGCAATTTGTTTCGAAAATCGTCAGTTTCCGCAGTTCATCACATATCTCCTCGTACCTGACATTGCACCGATGGTGACTTGGACCTTTGTACGTAGCATGGTATTAGACTACGTCTTCCGTTTGTTTGTCATGGATATTAAGGTACGAGACTGCATTTGTTTTATGGCCAAGGTCATGAACACTACGACAACTATTGAGCTACCGACGGCTGCCAACTTAACTTATTTGACTTGACCTGGAAGGTCAACTGAAAGGGCTGGAGACACATCCTTCGAAAAAACAAGTGTTCAAGAATGGATCTCGTCATCCAGTTTGTGACATCTCTATCTCGCTTAAAACAAACGTAAGTGCTTTAAGACTTAAAACAAACGTAAGTGTCTCGCTTAAAACAAACGTAGGCAATCTCACCTCTCCCCCCCGCACTGCCTGAGGTAAGAGTTGCTCCCGCACTGTGACCGTTAATGCATCAGAAAGGCAATCCCCTCGCTACTCCGTGAAGTTCCTGCCAATTGAATTATTCTCAACTTAGGTCAAACTTTGTCTACAGAATGTGAACGTGATTTGTTTGTCGAGGAGTATGCAGCCTTGAAACTCGGGGCCCGAGGGAAGGTGAGTCTTGAAACTCGGGGCCCGAGGGAAGGCGAGTCTTGAAACTCGGACCCGAGAGAAGGCGAACCTTGTAACTTGGGCCCGAGGGAAGGCGAGTCTTGAAACTCGAGGCCCGAGAGAAGGCGAGCCTTGTAACTCGGGGCCCGAGGGAAGGCGAGCCTTGTAATTCGGGCCCGAGGGAAGGCGAGCCTTGTAACTTGGGCCCGAGGGGAGGCTGAGCACAGCTTCATAAGTAGCTGGTACAGCCCAACATCTTTCCATGGGCTGCCAAGGGAGCGAAGTTCTTATCGATCTACGTGGCGCCTTCTGCGGAATGGTGCCAGACTCTGTGCATGCAGTACGGGAGCCCCTAGCTCGCCTCCATCCTTGCTGGTCCAGCGTCCGTGATGATGCCTTTTACGGCTATTAACAGCTGAGCTCTGGCATGTCCCCACGATTGATCGTGATGCGCCCTACCTGCATTGGAGCCATAGCACAGCGGGACGACCGACAAAGTTGTGGCATGCAAGTCATTGTTTGCTGTCAAAAGCCGTTAAGGCGGAAGTTTAATGTTAAGATATTGGATTGCAAGGAAAACCGCCTCCCACCACCACCCCTACCTCCGGTGGCATCGTCAGTTACCCCTCCCTCCCTTTCGTACGCAAAATGTGCACATATGTGTTTTAGCGCTGTAGTGCGGTGTACGCCGTGTATGGCTTATATGCTGCCTAATATGTATTTTATGATACGTTATTTTGCGTCTGTAATTTCTGCATTTTGAAACAAAAAAAGTCATCCCGATAAAGTGTACGTGCTGAGAGGAGCAAATTCTGACGCGACCTGTCTGCTTTGCGAACTCGAAGCATGCGTACCTTCAGGCATGCGTACCTTCAGGCATGCGTACCACCGGTCTTGATAAACTGCACATGGTCGTGCTCTGAGAAATGCGTACGATTATATCTGTAAACGTCAATCCGATAACTGCCTGGGTGGAGATAATTACTCCGCCTACCCGCCCTATGTTTGCTCCACCATAGCCGACGGACTGGCGTCACGATCGCGCTCAAGTTTCGTCTACCTTCTGACAATTAAATGGCAGATGTTTTGATGTTTGAAGTTCGGGTCCGAGAGCTCAGCAACACCAAACGAGATGAAGTTAAATTCTCGCCGGTCACCGGTCTTGATAAGTGTCATTTTTGGACTACATTTCCAAGAGCTATCAAAATATGGTTTCACAAATCGCATATTGATGTGAAGGTATTTGTCAACAATAAAGTACAAAAAAAACATTTTCAGTGACCTCAGGTCAGGTTGTAAGATCAGGCTAAGTTCAAAGCTAAATTTGCGTTTCCCAACTCTGAATGTTCAGTCTAACAATTATAGCACAAACACCGGGATATATGTGATGGAGCGCATTTGCTTTCCATAGGTGTACAAAGTCTTAGGCTACTCTCAGGTCAGGTCACGGAGGTACGACCCAAAATGTGTACCTGTACCATTCTTCGCGGAAATGACGAATTATCAAAATGTCATGAATCGCCATTTTAGGCGGCTGAAAGATACCACATGCGCCTATTACATGGATTGACATGTGTTCTGCGTGGATTTGAACGCTTACACGCTTGCAAAGTCATCATAGGTCATAAACTCAGTGCTGGTCTCAGTTGATCCTATTGTTGCATACAATTGACTTTCATGGCAGCCTCCAACGTTGGATTCGAACTTAGCATTCTTGTTTCCCATCTAGAGCCAAAATTATATAAATAGGGCACGGGTTATAATTGGTAGATTATCCAAGTGTCCTGGTGTGTTCCAAGTTCACCTTTTTTAACAACTCACTTCTAGGGTGTTTTTTCGATGCCGAAGTTGAATTCGCCGCTCATTGTTAGCCCATAAATATACACATTATGGAAATCGATATGTGAAAAGTGTGTACCTGAAAGTGGGTGACCTTGCCCGGTCAACTGTTACTACATCACCTTTCATCAAAGCTTTGAACACTATGTGTTGCAGCGCATCTTTCCAAGTCAATGTGTTTTGTTTTTTCATCACATTATCGTTCGTAGTACGGAAGTGACAGTACATGTACGTTCGCACTCGGAAAACGTATGTTACTTCTCACGCCTCCTACCTGTGGCCTTAACCTTAAATTCGCATTTTCGTTACGCCATGGTGTTTGTCAGTAGCTCAACGAATTTATTTATTTATTTATGCCATGTGTTACCCGACGACTTCATTTGGTTGCAGCTAGGAGTAGAAGATCGGCAAAGTAGACCTGTCAATCGGCGATATTCCGACCTTGGCCTATTTGATCCGACCTAGAAAATCAACGGTAAAGGTAGATTAAGTTTCACTCACCACTGGCAAATGAAGCACGGCACTACGAGCTGGTAAAAATCGCGTTTCTCTAAGTAGACTAGAACAAAAGTTTGGGGTGGAGGAAATTTCACTCGTCCCCTTCCCCTCAGCCTCCCCCCCCCCCCCCCCCCGACTGGAGTTGGATATGGCCTGCTGGCGGTAGTTAATTAGCTAACCTGGAGGTGGACCTTGGCGGCACCCGTGTTGTCGCTGTCGTTATCCAAATTGTTGTTTCCGCGGCGGGAATGTCAAGAGAGCGCGAACCGTTCCGTTATTGAGCTCCGCACCGCGATGCGTGTCAATCGATACTGACCTGCATCCACAGTCGGCCGCCGCCCTCGGCGCGCTCGCCAATAACCACAACTGGTGACACACGTACTCGGCCCGGCGCACAACTGGCGCACAGCTGCGCATAGTTGAAGAGCGTGGCGCACTTCACCCGTCAACGTCTGCAGCATTTCCTTTGGCGGCACTTTCGCTATGTTTGCCGCCGAAAACCGCCATGGCCAGTCGAGCCCCCGGCGGCGCCATTAGCCACGACCAGTCTGTCAACAATGCTATCCATGAGGACGGACCCATCTACCTCTGCTATCCATGATTACGGTGCCACCTACGTCTGCTATCCCTGACGACGGAGCCACCTAGCTCTGCTATCCGTGAGGACGGTGCCACCTAGCTCTGCTATCCATGAGGACGGTGCCATCTAGCTCTGCTATCCATGACGACGGTGCAACCTACCTCTGCTATCCATGACGACGAGACGGTCCCATGTCTTGCCGTTCGGCCTGGACGCCGCGTGCACGTGGCCAGACGTGGGCGTGCACACGTGGCAGCTGTGGAGCGTGTCCGCTGCACGACTGACACTGGCTCTCCTCGCCACTGCTCTGCAGCACAGCCGTCAGACCGGCGCGGCTATTGATTCCGGCAGAGGTCACACGACGGCGGTCGCCTGCCGCCGGATGGGGCCTTCATCTGACCTCTGTCAGGTCACGGGTCACCGAAGCAACGGCCGACTACAGATAGCCGAGTCCTCCTTCTGGTCTCTCTCGCCGATAACTGAGCCCGTCATCTGACCTCTATCAGATCACAGATCACCGAGACCACGGTCGATTACAGATAGCCTTCTGAATCATGAGGCACGGGTCTCCGATAACTGAGCCCGTCATCTGACCTCTCAGGTCACAAAACCATGAGATAATCACCGAGGATGGATGTGCGTGTGCGTCATCTGTTTTCTACCAGAACAAAGGTCTCCGAGAAAACCGACCTCCACAGGTTAGCGAGTGCGTCATCTGACCTCTCTGAGAGGTCTCCGATGAAGCCGTCGTTCACAGAAACCGAGCCCGTCATTTGATCTTTTTTCGATCTGGAGATCTTGTGGGTCTTTGTGGATCTTTCCTTGTGGGTCTTTTTACGTCCCCCCCCCCCCTAAGGTTTTTCGGCGATAGCGGGAAAACGGCGGCGCGCAATGCCGCAACATTTTCGGTGCCTTGGCCTTGATCATTTTTGCGTACGAAGTGAAAGTGTACCTCAGGTTGTGTAAGGTCATTGATCTAGCTCACGTCCAAGATGACCACCTTCAGAAATGTTTGAGGATCGATAGCTCATGCACATGAAGAGATATTGAAATATAATTTGTTAGGTGAGTGCATTTGGGCTGTGCATTCAAAATGTATATCTTAGATATTTGTTTCAGGTGAGGTCAGTGACCTGAGGTCACGACCAATTTTTGCCATTTCAGGCCAATTTTGTTGCTTTTGTAATATGCATGTTCTTCTAGCAACATTTTTACCTCGGTATGCATGCAGAAGCATCGGCAGAAGTTCCCTATCCATTATGCTTGACCTCCGTCAAATTGTTTGAGGTCAGGTCTCGATAAAGTGCGCAATGTGAGCCTACTAGTCATTGCTGCCTGCTTAGACACTGCTGTTTTTCATGGTTTATTTGGAGTTGCCATGGCCTAAATGGTGCCAAAGTTGCACTGTAGGACAACAATTACCCGAATATGCCTACACGAAATGTTTTTGAACACAAACTTCTTTTTCTGAACAATCACTATTCTGATTTCAAAATAATATAAAACTAAAAAGTGATACCATTTTCGGACCCTATTCGCGAGGACTTTCCGATGGGACGCAGTTCACTTTCGCACAACGTATAATTTTGACGTTAGACGGGGTCTTTTAGAACCCATCGAAACAGGGTGTGATGATCTGACCGAGTGTGCAGGAGGAGGATAGCAATTGAGGTGAATATAGTGGTATTGATTCTAGTAGGTGTCTTGGATCGTCCTTATAAATGGGGAATCATGCTAGTAAGAGATGTAGCTAGTGGTGGATTCAGAACCAGCTTGTGATGCTGAAGAGATTGGCAATGATAGCATAATGGGACAAATCCTTCTTTTGAATTCAGGATACAACACTGATTAGTAGGCTTCAGTCTCTTTTTTGTTCTCTTGCTATAGTATCTCCTTTTATAGGCTCAACCCAGATGGCCCCTGTGGGTTTCATTAAGCCCAAAAACTGCACGACTTTATAGGTTTATGATTTCATGACCCATAACCCGATTCATAGGTGGTTAAGGGTGCGTTCTTTGTCGCCAGATTCCACTCGGAATTCCGCGGACAATCAGCTGTTGCGTTCTGAAACAAATATTCCATGGCGAAATTTTAGGAGTGCGCGGAAAAAATAGTCTACAATAAAATTTCCATAAATTACAGATGACCACTTACCATTAGCCCATACCCTGACCCTGAAAAATGTTGGGTGAAAACCAACTCCTTTTAGCACTGTCCCCATCTATTTAGGTGCGAGCACCCTTGATTCTGGCTTACTATGTAGTACAAGACTTGCAATCCTTACACAAATTTTAAAGAATTCCACAAAGCATAATGACATTCAAGAACTATGAGGGAACAAATTAAAATCAGGTTTCCATTAATTTCAATGGAATTCAACGATAAGTGGGCAAAATACACCATACTCACACCATCAGCCCTGCTCCACCGGGCGCCGCCATCTTGTGGAATTCGAGCGGGGGTAGCTCTGTCGATTCCCGACGTTCCGCGGGAATATTCCTCCTCGTTCCGCGGAATAACCACTGAGAACGGCACTTGCGCACGGATTCCCCGAAATTCCTCGTGGAATCGCGACAAAGAACGCACCCTAAAGCGGTCAGCGGAATACGGCCGGCTGATGAAGCCCCTCACCTGACCTCCGCACGATCGCAGTGGCAGCTACAGTGCGGTGGAGGGGGGGCGGACCGACAGTCGGCTGTGCCCGCTCACTGACCTCTACCGTGTCGCTCGTGAGACAGATCAGGTAGGTAAACAGCAGGCCCGACCTTTCCACCAACACTGCATATGCCCGACATCGGCTGCATCGCTATGGTACCTATGTGTCCCACTTACACCAATGCTGATATAATGAACTTATTTTCTAGGCAGAACAACCTTTCACGATATGAGAAGTACAGCTATAATCGTAAGTCAATCATGCACATACGTAACCTATGAGATAGTTCGATAATATTTTTTTCCTGAGGTGAAACATGAAAAATCTACCACCTTTCTAAAATGACATGAGCAAAACTTCGACCAGTGTGAGTTCCCCGTTGATATATTATTCTGGAGATGATCTTCCAGGGTGTCAATTTCTGAAAATCATTGGGGGAGGTGGCGGGCAATACATCGAAACGATTAAAGGGCCGAAAACGATTCAGTAGTCACCCACAAGAGCCCATGCTAAAATTGAAATTATTGGGGACTGAGTGAACATGGAGGGGGACAAGGCCTCAAAATATGCTAAATCCACCCATGCGTTCTACGTATCACGTCGGCAAAAAGTCGCGTACACTGTGACATTTGTTCGGCTGGACAGCTGCATGCCTACTATGCTAAACACATGTGGAAAGCCAGACAGCATTCCAAACCATGGAGGATGGATTACTTTCTTCTCCGATAAAATCAGAAATGCAAAAAGTTCTCGAATTGTCACATACTCGACGGAACCATCGAAATATATCACACTCCCACCCACTTGCGTGAACTACTTTGCGGGAGTGCATGGAGAACAAGGTTGGTTCTGCCCCTGGAGATAGTGGAGCCTAACCTCCACTTTTGTGAACAAAAATCCTTGTGACACCGCTGACACTTCTTCGGCGGTGCCACATGGGATGTTCAAGATACTTCTCGATACACTGCTTCTCCAGTGCTCTCGAGACAAGCTTCTGATACCTCGCCTGAATATGAACTTCCACTGTGTACCTGTAACAAAGTTGGTTTTGGGGGTCATCCTAATCCCAGTCATTCAGCCCCCTACCCCCACCATTCCTGGCGCGACAAGTTTCCAGGCACCCACCTGGCGCCTGCCTGTCTGGTGCCTACGTAAGCAAGCCACCGCTCCAGTCGGGGCCGTTCAATGGACCTTGCCCCTTCCCCTCCCCTCTCCGGCAGTCATCCCGGCCGACAGAGCGGTGACCTCGATACCTGAGCGGCGTGCCCGCTCGCCACCGCTGCACCCCAGTACCCCGGCGCGCGCCCCGCCGCCGTCGTCAGATGTTGGGCTGCAGCGCCCCAAGCCGTCGACTGTCTGTGTACAGTGCGCGGAGTTGCCGAGTTTGCATGTATGGGGCTGCTCACGTGTCGATGCCAGGCCGAGCGAGGCTGCCGATGTACACTCTCAGCACCAGTTCCCACGGATGTGGACCGTCGTGCTGAGATCAGAGGTGTCTCTGATGTCTGATGTCGGAGAGACAGCGCACCCGCTTGGTGTAGAGTTCACAGGGTTCTAGCCTGAGCCGACGCCCTGGCCATACGGTGCAGGCAGTCATGTGACGTGTTCCGGGCTGATCACGTGACCAGTGACGTGTCGTAGTCTGCGGGTATCTAGCGACGGTACCCCGAGGCAGGAGGGCTCTTGCTAACGAACGGTCGTGACGAGTGGACGTCACCGCGGGCGGCCTGGCAGGTGGCCAGCCGCCGCTTCACCACTGGAGGTATGTGAGGCTGATAGCAAATCGCTATGCGTGACTGAGATGTAACCGCTTGAATACTTGTAAGGCGTAGAGCGAATGAAGACCGGTTAGAATGTACGTTGGAGATCGTATGTGAAACTGTTGCTACTGCTACCGCTTGGAATATCCGAACTTGTGACGGGAGATGAGAGCCAGAGATATTGTATGAAGATGTGGATGGCCGTGTGAATCGAAGGTGAAACTGTTGCTCTGTCTGTCAAGCTGATCGAATCACCATTAATGTCTAATCTTCGTGGCATTTGTCTGTTGACTAATTTGCACAATATAGAAGTGCTGGCTTTGGAGGTGCGTGTCAAGATCTGAGAGATCATCGACTGAAATGGAAGTCAGAGCCATTATTGAAAACATAACCGGGGTCTTAAATATCGCAAACGCAGAGGTCAAACCCTAGTACTATCAACGTGCAGAGAAGAGGTTTTCCCCCTTCAGGGATGGACATGAAAACCTTTTTTGCATACTCCTCAGCATGAATCCTTGGCGAATCCTTCATGCTTTTCCTGATAAGCAAATTACCGCCGTCCAATTTCTGTTTCCATCCAGCAAGTGCAACGCCAAGTTTCGATGCACGTGCTACGAAGTTTGAAGCGCTCTGCCTTGCTGTTCCCATCCAGCAAGTGTAGCACCAAGTTTCGATGCCCACCTGCTGTGTCGGATGTCTGTGAACTCGTAATGCTAAAAATAACTGGTGGTATGCAGACTCAGCCCTGGTTTTTTCGTGGCCACTAGGAACCACGAATTAGACATGAAGATAATGACTAGGATTACACCTTTTGGAAATTAAAATTGTGATTTAATTTCACGATGGGCTTCCAGTCTGAACATCAATCGTGGCATTTTATTGTGGGAATTTCAACAAAAAATGTGTACATTATTTCTCCTCATGTTGATTCCATGGACCTTCTCAGATAAGGTCCCTATTCCGTCGGCAGCAATCTGTCACAAAAAGACGGCGATCAGATTACTGGCCTGTCATTTACCATGACCGGTGAGAATGCATTTTTCACCACTGAGTACTTACCCGGTGACCAGAACATCCGAGTCATTTCTGTTCGGTACACTACAACAGTGCGGTAAAAATGGCTCACCATTCAGACCCGCGTCAGTGAATACAATTATTAATCACCGAAGCCCACGGTCGAGTAGGCTCTGTGTTGCCTCTGCTATGCGTGGTTCCAGCTAGCTGAGTCTGTCAGCTGACCACTACAGGTCGCCACTGCAGGTCACAGGTCACCGAGATGATGGTCTGACAGGCGGAGACCTCGCTGAGTGCTGTCAACTGACATTTTCAGCTACAGTACAGCTTGCGGCTGCAGTACGGTGGTTCAAGCGTGGATGGCTTTAATTGACATCTGCATATTGCCTTCGCCTAGGCTAACATTTGACGGGTATCGTGGTCAGCAGGCGGTGTGACTATTCGCTGAAAGTAATTTGGCGACTATATTACGATGCCCCGTAACCAGCGCAGTTGAGTAACCAGCGCAGTTGAGTAACCAGCGCAGTTGAGTAACCAGCGCAGTTGAGTAACCAGCGCAGTTGAGTAACCAGCGCAGTTGAGTAACCAGCGCAGTTGAGTACAGCCTGCCCCCTTCAGCCCATATAGCGAACCAACCATCCCATTGATAATTTATAAATGTTAGAAGTTCTGTTGATGCTTACGACCACTGCCACTGAGATGTCTGAGAAGGAAGCGCGATGGTTCAGAGACACGAAGCCGTCATACCATCTGCCGTTGCACATTGGCCGATCCAGGGGAAACTTGGGCAAGTGGCCCCTCCCTTCCCCTCCCCTCCCATCCCCTCCCCATGGAGGTGAGGCACCCCTCTGGTGGAAAAAGCGCCCCCCCCCCCAAACCCTTCAGGGCTTTTGAGTACACCCCCACCCCTTGAATTTTTTAGCAGAAGGCGTCCCTTTCAGTGGAATACGTGTCGTTCTCGGTACAAATGCGTTCCTTTAGAACGATCGAGTGCACCCCTCTCCGACTTGACACATTTTCTTAACATCAGTGGCGTCTCTACACTCACAAGCATTGAGAACTACGGGCAGATTCGAAGACCACTGGAAGGCTTCGTCCGAGCACCACAAGTTCTCAAATGAGAACCGTGAGACTGTGGCGTTCTCAATGAGAACTCGTGGGTTCTCAATGAGAACTCGTGGCGTTCTCATGAGAACTCGTGACGAGTGTAAACGATAACTTTGTGAGAAGGGTGTCGAGGGGTGCTGTCAGTGTACGCAGAAATAGCGTCCCTCCAGACAAGTACTCCCCAATCAAAGTTCTTGGATCCGCCCCTGCTAGCCATTGTGCTGCCTGTTATCACTGGGCTGTCTGTCATGCACCATGCTTTGTCAGGAGGAGATTCTTCCACTGGGTAGCATAGGAGGTTGGTATGCGGCGCAGCTGTTTGACGAAAAGTTGGATCTAGATGGTAGCAGCGAGACATGGTTGTCGTCGGGGCTATATGACGGCGTTGCAGCTGCACTTGCCACGAACTCTCCAGGTGGCAGCACCAAGTTTCCACTAGAGGACGCTACCTGATTGAGTGACTGGCGGTAGCCAAAGGTTTACAAAGATGGTCAGAATCATGTGGCAGCATCGTTTAGATGATCAAATAATTACGAACCCCAGGGCTGGTAATTTCGTGGAGGATGTGGGGGAGATCCGATCCTCCATGGGGATCCGACAGTGGATGAAAATGTGTGGGGTATCGTGAGGGACCAAGAGAAGGTTTCTTTTGCGCGCACAGCGCACTAAAATGGGAAAACTGGCGAAACTCGAACGATGAAATGCGTTTGAGCCTTTCGCTCTCCTGCCAGAATATCTCAGGATGTCTTATAGAAGCCCTGATGTCCCTTCCTTTCAATTCGGAGGGTTCTCTTCAAGTTCGGATGCACCCTCCCAAGTTCTGAGGACCCTCTCAAATCTCAGAAGGTCCTCTCACAGACCAAAGGGCTCTCTTTACATTCAGATTACTCTTTTACGTCTCAGAGAACTCTCTCGACCCAAAGGGCCCTCTCTCGGTTCCAAGCCCTTCCCCCATAACTTCGGGGGCCCTATTGCACCTTAGGGGATCCCTTCCACCGCAGCGGTCCCTTGTGAGTCTCACGGCTCATAGGGTCCCTCTCCACAACACTCAGATGACCCTTTCCCAGCTTTAGTGGCCTATTTATGGTTTAAAGGGTTAATTCCCGGCTCAGAGGGTCCTCCTCCGACCCGGAAGACACTCACTCGCTTCAGAGATCCCTTTTCCAACTCAGAGGACTCTCTCTCTCTCTCTCTCTCTCTCTCTCTCTCTCTCTCTCTCTCTCTCTCTCTCTCTCTCTCTCTCTCTCTCTCTCTCTCTCTCTCTCTCTCTCTCTTTCGCTCTCTCTCCCTCTCACTTCAAGAAGCCCTTTCAAAGTTCAAATAGCTCCGCTCCGGCTCAGGTCGGTGGCCGGTGGGACGGCCGCGGTACTCACCACTGACCCGGCGGACCGATGACCAGTGGGCTGGTGGCCGCGACACCTACCGGCGTGCTGTGACCGCGACTGCGCATCGGCCTGGTCGGCGAATGTGACGCTCTTGATGCGGCGCGGCCGGTCGGTGGCCGCCCGGGTCGACTGGCTGCGCGACACTCTGGCGCGCGAGGACGCCCTGGGCGCCGCCGGTAACGGCGAGCTGGCCGCCGAGAAGCAGCCCAGCATGGGCGCCGGGCGGCCAGAGGTGGCGCGACTGTTGACGGGCTGGCGAGCAGGCGCGACGGCCCACCCGGCCGGCCGGCCGTCACACAGGTGCGGCCGCCGGCCGGCCGCCAGCTCATTACCGCCGGCCGGCACTGACACGCGCGCCATCACACGTGCAGGTCTGCTCACACAACTGTACACACACACACACACACACACACACACACACGCACGCACGCACGCACGCACGCACGCACGCACGCACACACACACACACACACACACACATACACACACCCGCTCAGTCACAAATGCAGGTTTGCTCACACTACTGCACACACGCACACTGACACTGATACTGGTACTGGTACTGGTACTGGCAGGCACGCCGGTGCAAATGCAGGCCCGGGCTTTTCTCTTTGACCAGGATGGCCTCCAGCAATTGCAGTATCCTCCCACCCGGTTGTCTCGTCATAATTATGGTGCTGAGCATCAGCATTGTCCTGCTTGGCCCATCACCATGGTGTGCTGCATCACGTGGATACTGTACTCCACCTTGCAAGTGCGTAGTCAAACTTCTGTTCTGAGTTGTGGTGTCGCAGTGAGCCCTATATCAGCACTGTTCTGAGTTGTGGTATCGTGGTGAGCCATATGCCAGCACTATTCTGGATTGTGGTGTTGTAGGGAGTCCTATATCAGCACTGGTCTGAGATGGGGTGTCGTAGTGAGCCCCATATCCCTGTATCCTTATAGTTGTTGTGTCGTAGTGAGCCATGTAGCCCTAAATCCCTATTGTAATGTAATGTAAAACATACGGTGTTGTGTACGTCGAGAGTTTCCTTTTAACAATGAGAGAAAAAGCTAGCTTTCGTTTGTATTAAGCCTGTCACAAGGTTTCAACTGTTCCATTTGATTTTATGCTTCAGTTATGAAAATCTGGAACCTTTTTCGTCTTCCATGTGACCTGGTGGCATACAGTTGTGGTAGTGTAGGCTGTCTGTGTTGACTGCCATATCTTTAGGTGTCCGCCTGGGGTTTGTTCCCACGAAATGACTGTTTATTTCATGTTCAAGGATTTAAATTTGGTACCCGTTATTGACTAACTGCTTTATTAGAGCCCAGTGATGTCACCAGGATTTTTCGCGGCCGTGGTCTTGACCTGACAGGCGGGTTTGTATTAGCTGTTGCATTAGCTGTATTGGGTTTGTATTAGCTGTAGCTGCTGCAGTGTGGAATGACACGGCCTCGTCGCGGGCGCGAGATCAGACACGGCTCTTCTCAGAGCACGATCGGCGCCCGCAGTCAGCAAACAAGAAGAGATCCAGGAAGGTCCAAGGTTTGAGCAGAAGACAAACCTGAAGCAGCAGAAGAAGCCAAGACACGAAGAGATCCAGGGACCCTAGAGGAGCACCCCTGCGAATCTAGAAGGAAAACCTCCCCCACCAAATCCCCAACTACTCTCTGTCTCCCAAATGACCTTTACCCCCCGGAGAAAACCTAACGGTGTCGAGCCCACTGTCTTGGGCCATCGCGGCCGGGGCAGGGACCAGAGAGCGAAAGCTCGGTCCAGGGTGCAACGAATCCGGGTAGTTATTCAGTCAGGAGGGACACTTGCGGGGGGTGGGACCAAACCCCTACACACCATGGCGGCCGCCGCCAGCACCACACAAGGCACCTACCTAGTAGGTACGTACACAGAGACAGGACACAACATGACACAGGAGTCTCCCTTCACTCTCGAGAGGACACTCAGACACATTCTTAATTTAACACACTTCAAGGTCCACATGCACACCACACACATAATAGTCCAAACACAGAGCAGCGCGGACACACAAACTCTACAAAACACAACCACCTTTAACAACCAGCGCTGCTCCTTCGCGTTACACCGCGCCTTGAACACCAGCCGCGGCTACATTTGCGCCCCAGAGCTGGATAGCTTACCACTTGACAGCATCGCCGCACTATTCGACGCCTCAGCCCTCCTGGACGCCACAGTTGCAATCAGCCAGATTAAACGGGAGGCACGTTCGACTCACAAACTTATAGTGCTGACCTTCGACGCACCACACCTGCCATCACACGTCCACATACACAACAAGGTCTACGAGGTCCGCCTCTACGTGCCTCTGCCACTACGGTGCCGATTCTGTTTGCGTTATGGACATGGCGAACGCGCATGCGCGTCACCAACTCCCAGATGCAGCCAGTGCGCCGGTCACCACGCGGCATCCGACTGCAACTCTTCCGAAAGGAAGTGTGCAAGCTGTGATGGGCCGCACCCCGCCACCGACCCCAACTGCCCAAAGTGGGCATACGAGAGGGAGGTGTGCCGGTATGCGGCAACTCATCGGGTGCCACACGCAACAGCACGACAGCACCTATACCACACCACCACTGACACACATCCACACCTGCACCTCTCCACACCGCACCTACCGCCGGGCGAAGCTACGCAGCGACGCTCTCCACACCTCAACCCACACCCCTCCTACATCAGCTCCCACCCGCCCAACCATACCACCAGCAGCCGGCTCCCGGAGCCCGACACACCCCCCTTCTCAACGCTCCTCCGACCCTCGCCTCAACCACCCCACCGATCCCCGACCTCCCCGGCCCACCGCCCCTCGACCTCACCGATCACCACTCCTTCCCACCCCACCCCACCCAGGACCTGGCCTCCTCCCACACCCACTCCACTTCAGACTTGGCCCTTATCCACATCCCCTTCACCCTCGACCCGGCCTCCTCCCACACCCTTTCCACCGCGGGCCCGGCTTCCCACATCCACCCCACCGAGGAATGGGCCTTCTTCCCTTCCCACCCCATCCCAGACCCGGCCCATGCCCACCACCATTCCACTATCCACCCCGCCTCATCCCTCCTCCAACACACATCAGACCCAGACACGGTCCCCACCCCATCCCCCACCGGTGTCCACCCATCCCCCACGGGACCTGGCCATACCCCTTCGCGCCACCGCCTCCAACCGGCCAGGTCCCACCCTGTCATTCTGAAGCCTCCCCCAGGGCCTCGGCCCCTACCACACCCATCCGGCCGGCCCAAGCCAAGGCCTAGAACCAAGGCCACCACAACATCCACCCAGACAACCCGCAAGTCTACGGTCACCACCTCCTGCCAAACCGAACCTCCCACCACCTCCTGCACACCCACCCAAACCCACTCCAAAACCTCGTCTGAGGCCAGCACTCAGACTGAACCTACCACTCCTTCAAAGCCCGTCGAACCCACAACTCCAGACCAACGAATCCCACCCGAACCCACCGCGCCTCCCAAGCGCAAATCACGCCGCCACTCTACCCAATCACCTCCCAGAACCCGTGCGACCAGGTCCAGGCTACCACCCCTCCCTGGGTCACCTCCCAACCCTCTCCGTTCACCGGTTCAACCTTTCTCCCCAACTCGACACCGGCACCACCCCAGTATAGGAACACCAACAATCACTAAGTGCGTTCGGCAATGGGACTTTTTCTGCAGTGGAACACCGGAGGCCTTCCAGGCAAGTTCATAGAATTTAAATCTGAATTCTTGCAACAAAAACCATTAATAGCTGCGCTCCAAGAAACTCACTTTCGAGATTCTGACTCCACTTGAAACAAAATCCCAGATTACACTTGGCATGTCGACAACGTAAACGGCCCAAATAGGAAACAGGGCGCAGCCATACTCATTTCAAACAGCATACCTCACCGTCGAGTAACGTTAAATACTCCCCTGAATTGCGTAGCAGTCGGCCTCAAAATGTCCCATTGCCAAACCACAGTCATTTCACTATGCATCTCGCCGTCAGCTGAAACCCCCACACCACAGGAGCTGAGCGACTTGCTGCTTCAGGCTCCTCCACCAGTTCTCATTATGGGAGACTTTAATGCTAAACACGCCTCCTGGGGAAGCGACCAGACTGACGCTATAGGGCGCGAAATTCACCAGTTTATTTCGGACCACAACCTAGTACTTCTTAGCCCGCCACCCGCTACAACCCGACCTTAGGAGGATCGTACAGTTGCATTGACTTAACGTGCTGCTACCAACGACTTAGCTCACTATTTGACTAGTCAGTTTCAGACGTTCCCGGGCTGAGCGACCACTACCCAATCACAATTAGGCTCAGCACGGATGCTATCCACCACACTAAGCTATTTAGACAATCTTGGAACTTGAAAAGAGCGGACTGGGCTAAATTCGAGGAACAGGTGGACCTCAGCCTAACAACTTCAGAGACCAGTAAGATCGAGACAATCCTAAGGGCCATCAGGTCAGCAGCACGAGACTCAGTCCCCAAAAGTAACAAACCTAGGAAAAAGGCATCTACGCCATGGTGGACCCCGGACTGTCAAAGGGCAATCGCCGCACGGCGCCGTGCTCACAAACAATTCAAAAGATGCGTGTGCGAAGCACACCTATCAGCATACAGACAATCTCAAAAACACTGCCGGTACACAATTCGAATAGCACAACAAAACTGTTGGCAGTCTTTTGCCTCTCAATTCAATAGGTTCACCCCTACCGGCAGAATCTGGGACCTGATGAAGCGTTTCAACCTGAAACGTCCACCACCAGGCCCCTTCCCCCAGCTGACGGTGAAAGGACAGCACATCACTGACCCACAACAAGTCGTAGACCACTTTAAACTACACTACGCCAGCGTATCTGGCAACAGCAACCATGACACCACTATAGTAAGCGTTCTAGACACCATTGCCTCCAAAGCAAATTTTAGCTCTAGCAATAGAGAAATCTACAATCAGTCGTTTTCTATGCACGAATTACACCTTGCCCCCAGCAAGTGTGGAAACACGTCGGTTGGGCCGGACGACATCCATTACCAGTTTCTTAAACGACTTGGCAAAACTCTCTAACGTACCTACTAGCGGCCATAAATGAACTGTACCAAAGCGACACGTTTCCCGCATCCTGGCGAGAGAGCGTAGTAATTCCATTGCCAAAGCCGCACAAAGATCACTCCACCCCAAAAGGTTATAGACCCATCTCACTTACTAGCTGTGCTAGCAAGTTAGTCGAACGCATGGTCAACACACGATTGAGGAAATTTCTGGAACACAACGACCTGCTCGACGAATTTCAGTGCGGCTTCCAGCGTCAAAAATCAACTACAGACAATCTCATTAGATTAGTGCATGACATAAAAAGTGGTCTACGCATCAAACGCACAACAGTAGCTGCCTACTTGGACATCACTGCTGCATTCGACCGAGTACACAAATCCGCACTGACACACAAACTCCAAAAGATAGGCCTACGCGGACACATGACACACTTCATTGTCAACTTCCTTAGAGACAGGACCCTTAAGGTCCGATGCGGCAGTGTCACATCAAACAGCACAACACAGGAGCAGGGCCTGGCTCAGGGGAGCGTGCTCTCACCGAGCCTCTTCATCATCATGATCAACGACATACTTCCTGACCACACTGACACTTCACTTCAATACTCACTTTTCGCGGACGACATAGCCATTTGGACAACTTCACAATGCTTCCTTAAAGCTGAAAAAAAAACATTCAAGCAGGACTAGACCACATTGCAAAGTGGTACAAAACTTGGGGCTTCACCCTGTCCGCAGAAAAATCAGCCACCGTCATATATAGTCGTCTCCGCCCAACACCCAAAACTCTATTAAAAAAAAGGAGATTCTTTTTAGAAAGAAAAGTTTCCCTCCGCGTCAACATACTACGTGCACTTGCAGGCACAGACTGGGGCGGAGACAGGAAAACACTACTGCGACTGTACACATCAATCATACGACCCATCCTAGAATACAACAGCATCATTTTGCCACCATTTCAGAAAGCCAGAGCCGAAATTTAGAAATCATCCAAAACAGCTGCATCAGAAAAGCCACAGGTGCCCTCAGCACCACACCGATAGCCAGTCTTCTAGTGGACTCAAACACGCCCCCACTCCACGCCCGGAGGACACAATAGCTGTGCCGCTACCACATCAAAATCAAATCGATTAAAAATAATCCAGCACAGCACTGCTTTACGCCTGACAGATACGACAAGAGCCGATTTGCGCGCAAACTTCCAACATATGGCATTCAAATTTCCACGGCTCTCTCAGATCTAAACTTCGCAATGCCATCCACTGCAACTCGACCGCCCACTAGGCCATTCTGGACTTTCAGTCAACCAAAGGTCGAGTACTTGCTCTCGGAGAAGAAATCCACTATCACATCGGCGGAAATGCTTGGCCTCTTCCACAAGCTCGCCGATGACAACAAACACAAATCACTCGTATTCACGGATGGGTCGAAACACGAGGCAAAGGTAGGCATCGGCATCACTGGACCAGGTCTCAGACTTTCCAAGCGTCTACCGGATAACTTCTCCATCTACTCCGCTGAAGCAATGGCCATTCTGGCCGCTATCACCATTCTCATGAGACGTAAAGCTAGAAACGTAGTAATTTGCTGCTCAGACTCCAAATCTGTCCTCCAGTCAATTAGCAACACCCACGACTGTCCACATCAATTCATTGATAGAATCCAACAACTCGTGGCCCATAACGTAAACATGAACTTTTCCTTCCTCTGGATTCCGGGCCACGCCAGCATCCCAGGTAACGAAGAAGCAGACCGGCTCGCAAAGCAAGCCTTAGCATTGAACGCTTACCCTAGCGTGGAATATTCGGTAGACGATTGCAAAACACTCCTACAACGCCACATTCGCCAACATCAACAGAACACATGGACACAACACAACTCAACACATCACAAATCCAACCACACCCACGTAATCAAACCAACAATAGGTACATGGAACACATCAAATCAATCTCACCGACAAAAAGAGGTCATCCTCACTAGACTTAGAACTGGTTGCACAAAACTAACACAGCCTCAATTAGAGGGTGACCAATATACAACACCGCACTGCGGCACCTGCAACACCACGTTAAGCATAGGCCACATCCTGCTAGACTGTAGTAGCTTTAGCTCTCAAAGACAACCACTTAAGGCATTCTGCCAAAAAGAGGGCATCACCCTATCGCTTCCATCGCTTATCGGTGACAAGCACCCAGAACTCCTTCAATTGCTATTTGAATATTTGTATGCCACAAAACTAGCAGGAGCACTGTAGGCACCCACCACCAACACTCACATCAACTCGCAATGCATGACCGCGAAACACTCGTAGGAAACACGTAAATAGCCATCCCCGCATGGCGTCGGACGTACATGAGCCGATTTGCTTCTCAATTAGAAATAAATGGCTACCTAGCGGTGCCGTCGGAAGTAGATGAGCCGACTTGCTTTAGGAAAACATAAACAAAAATAAAAATAAAAATTAGCATAACGTAAAACGACTACCCAGAGGAGCCATCGGACGTAGATGAGCCGATTTGCCTAGCAACTCATGACGTAAACGGGTACCCAGAGGTACAGCGGACGTAGAAGAGCTGAATTTCAAAACACCGTACTAACCCAACTGACAACCCTGCATGGCATGCTTAGACTAACCCGCTAATAACAACTAACACGCGGCGGCCGGCGTGATAGGCGGTGTGAACAATTACCTCCTTGTTCGCACGGTGAAGATCCCTCGGTGCTCTTCGATAAGAGTAGGCTAAAGCCGGCACCCTGGCAAAATCAACTTCTCGCCACTCTCAAAACACCCCCACCCCCACCCAAACTACGAATTATTTTGTGGAGGAGCAAAGTAAAACTAAACCATTTAGACATCAGGGAGCTGTCCCCAACCCAGACCCTCGCCTTCAGCACCTAAAATATCACGCAAACTAACGTACAATTCCTTAACGTAAATGTCCACTTGCCTGCACCTTGATCAAAAACGCTCGCTTTATTGACATGTAACGTACTCGCCATGTAACGTACTCGCTTTAAAGGCGGCGCAAATGACCTTCATGGTCCGGCACGCCTAAAAAAAATAACTCTCCCCCCCCCCCCGTGGGGAATGAGGACTATTTTCCTTAGCCCCATTGATTCCCATAAAAAAGCTGAGAGTCTCATGAGGAAACACAAGCCAAGCTAGTTGGGAGATTGCGTCTTTCCCTAGCTCCCCTGCCCCCCCCCCCCCACACACATTGTCGACGCTCCTGCTGGAGCCAGTTCTCGATTGCCTAATTACGATGTGAATAATCGGTGATAATTGTGCTCATGTAAGCTTTAATCACACCGGTTTCAAATATCCTCGGGTAATTGCTCTCACCGATGAGACATTTGCTCCATCACTGTGTTCGCGGTGCAGACACTGGTGATAGATTGGTTGTCTTCAGAATCCATGTTGATATCTAGAAAGCAAAATAGATTGTATTGGTCCTATTGGTAATTTTACAATTACTTATATTTCCTGAATTATACTAGCCGTTATTCCATGTCTTCTCGCTGTACCTTGCTACTGAACCTGCAAATCGTTGGAGAAAATATTCGCTGTCAGCGCGGCTACGATCCACAAGCGTATACTTGTATCTCCGCAGAAGGGCTCAGTTCCCCTCCCCAAAATATCCCAGATAGCGTCCTCGTGTAATGCCGGATGAAGTTGCGCATAAAACAAATCCGGATAATCTACATTTTTGTATTTAATCAATGAAAATATGAAGCAATTTGCATTATTTTATTAAATTTTTTCAATTAAGTCCAAATTATTTGCTGGGTGGCTTTATGGACCAGGATTCAGTTGTTAAGCAGAGCTTGTTGCGCGAACCCTGGCCAAGCCACCCGATCCATGAACTCCAGTTCAACGGTACAATTTTGACCGAGAGTTTAACGTGTGCCGTCAACGCTCCGACACGGCTGTCCCGGAAACGCGGCCCAGACCTTATCGGGCCAGTTGCCAACTGACCCTCCCTTCCGAGGGCTAAATGCGAGCGCGTGAAGCACTCGAACCCTGTTTTACCAGGACAGGGGAGACCTATGCAGGCCAGCTTCTAACAAACTGAGCTACCGGGGCCGAAAATGCAAGTGCAATTATGCCAAAGTGTGTTGTCATTTAGCTAAGGCTATCGGTTAATGATGGCCTATATATATATATATATGTATATATAGGCTATCATTCAACATTCAACATTCAATCGCATGGCATTTATCGTGACAGCATGACATGGTGAGTGCTAGATCCAAGAAAGCGAGATTATGCCACGACTTCCCACGGCGCACAATGCTGTACATTTCTCACTATAAAGTGGCCTTTGAGCCATGTCTTGGGGAGGGTCTCTCCCCTCGAAATCGGTTGTTTTGGCTACTGACAACAGCGCCCTTCAAAGGAAAATATGGTCCATCACTGATCCACAGGTTTTCAAAAACAAAGTTGCTGTGAAATTGAATTTTCTTATAAACCCTGCGCTGTACCACATTAGTGCATTTTCGCGACGTCCTGACAAGCTCGGATTAATTTCAATGGATGGATTGATATCGATGAAGTTTTCGGTCGGTTTTCACTATTTCTTGTGATGTGCTCACACTGCAACCGATCTCTTGGCTGAGGCTCCGAAATGGTTTTCGGGTATCTCAGCAGGTTATGTCATGCCTTGAAGGAAGCTTACAGCTTCTGTTTGGTCATGGCACCACATTACAGCTGATTTAGGCTCAGAAATGTACCCTGCTCTAAAATACATAGTTGCTTAATACTGAGTATTGAACTCCACGATGGCACCTTGCGCTTTAAAGGAGCATTTCAACTCGCGCTGTGTTTGCAAGTCGGATTATAGCTCAAAGTATCATACTACTATGTTTGCTTTTTGGTCGGTATGCGTACGGCCGCATGGTGTCGATTGTCCGAACTACCTGGAAAAGAGTATAGAACAAAGAGCATGACATGATTCATTTTTAGATGCAAAAGCCATCTGCACATCTAAAAAAATGCACAAAATAAATGCACTTACGCTATAGGCGAGGGAAATGAGCCTGTTCTTTCAAAGCATCCCGGTAAGTGTGGGCCTACAATTGCTTCGAGCCTGCCGTCTCCTACGCATTGCTTGCCATCTTAATTAATGCACATTCGTTATAGGCGAAGGAAATGCGCCTGTTTTTTTTCTTAGCATCCCGGTAAGTGTTGACCAACAACTGCTTCGAGCGTGCCGTCTCCTACCCATTGTTCGCAAGTGATAAGATCAAGAGCGTGTTCTGCACAGGACAAGCTTCAACTCGTCATAATTAATGATCAATGTATTGCTGCAGTCGTGATAGAACCTTCGCGCTCAACTAGAGTGGACTGTGTCAGTATTGGAACGAAGCCAATTTTTGTTAAATTACACTGTAGTTTTACAGTAGCAAATCAAGTTATAAAATCGTGGTTGTCTATCACATAGCCGTCAGCCCCTCGTGACTTCCCATTGACGAGGCGGTTTGTGCGGTTCATCCTCCATCCCACGAGGTGACGTCTCATTACATTGCACGCACGTTGACCGCATCGCGGGGCGGTGACAGGCCGGCCGCGCACCTGTCTCCGGAGCGCCCCGGGCGCTCGGCGAGTCGCAGACGAGCCGTCGACGACGTCCACTGTCAGGCTGCTCTGGAAGGCAGTCGTCATGCGGCCTGTCATCGCGGGGCGGTGACAGGCCGGCGGCGCACCTGTCTCCGGAGCGCCCCGGACGCTCGGCGAGTCGCAGACGAGCCGTCGACCACGTCCACTGTCGGGCTGCTCTGGACAGGCAGTCGGTGACAGGCCGGCCGCGCACCTGTCTCCGGAGCGCCCCGGGCGCTCGGCGAGTCGCAGACGAGCCGTCGACGACGTCCACTGTCAGGCTGCTCTGGACAGGCAGTCGAGATTTTGTCAGGCTGTCGGGCACGCAGCTCACGTGTCTGGTCGCCGCGCGTCGTCCATCGCCAAGTCTAGCAATGACATGCAGTTAGCAACGGTTCTGTTGAACCAAGTTCTGCCGTGAACCAGACAAGGTTCCACTAGCTGTCACGCGCCACGAGTAGCCCGGGCCCCCAGCTGGAACCCGGTTTTACTACAATGTGCATGTGCGGCAACATTCTTTCATCAGCACTTCTTACGAGCTGCCGAATTTTTGTGAGCTGTAGCAATGTGTCTAGTATGGTCCCCCACCTTCACCCAAACCCCTTGAAGAAATGGAATTCCAATTCCCAAGGATGGTGATTTTCCCAAGCCTGTAAATTGTCATTTTATTACTATATTTCCTTGCAACAAGAAAGTGAAAGAACGTTTGGTGTTCAGGTAAGTCGATTATATATTTTAAATTACTAAATGTCATCTATGTCTGAATTCCTAATGTATGCTCGAATTCCCAAAGTTAGTCCTACACTATAGTGTTAACCGTGTGTCTTGATATGGTATCCACACATCAGCTATATCGGAGGTTTATTGCTGGTATCATGTCATAACACACACAACAGATTTGTTTCGTTCATCCGCATGTAGACCTGCATCACCAACGTTGGGAACACCTACAAACCCATTCACGAATACAAAACAAATATCGCAAGGTGTACACCGCGGCCATGAGCTTTAGCTTACAGGCACAATCGCGGGATCGAAAGCCCGATTGCTGACGATGCACAGGACAGTATGCACAGTAGCGACAGGTGCAGTATGCATGCATCTAACCAACTGGGTAACTTTGACTGATTTGTTCATGCACCCAGCTTATGCACTGAGACGAGGCACACAGCGTCGATGTCTGCCGGTTAGTTTGTCTGGTGTCCACGATTAGTGTGATTTTGTTGTTGTTGTTTCCGGGAGGGGCTGTGACAGTTGTGCGGAACCATGGCGCACGAGACAGGGAGCCGGCGGTGGCGGCGGCGGCGGGCCGGCTGTTGCAGGGGCCCACCACCTGTGTGCTCCGTCACTCCACGACACAGCTGGCGCAGCACTCGTCACTCGTAAGGGACTAACTGAGCGTCCGCCGACGGAGTCTGGGCGGCCGCCGACGGAGTCTGGGCGGCAGCCGACGGCTGATGTCTACACTAGTGGCCTCCACCGCGACTAACTGAGCGTCCGCCGACGGAGTCTGGGCGGCAGCCGACGGAGTCTGGGCGTCCGCCGACGGAGTCTGGGCGGCGGCCGACGGAGTCTGGGCGTCCGCCGACGGAGTCTGGGCGGCAGCCGACGGAGTCTGGGCGTCCGCCGACGGAGTCTGGGCGGCAGCCGACGGCTGATGTCTACACTAGTGGCCTCCACCGCGGCCGGTCACGGACCTGGGCCGGTAACCTCCACCGCGGTCAGTCGCGGACATGGGCCGGTCACCACCGCGGTCAGTCGTGAACTTCGCCGATCACCTCCACCAAGCTGATGATGGCCGCCAGTGCATCATCATCTCCACATACTGCAGTGCACAGCACTTGTAGACTCACATCCATTCTTGGTCTTCCGAGATCCCCAGAAGTACTGCAGCTCTACCCTTGGTCCGATAGTCCTCAGATGTACTGCAGCTCTACCCTTGTTCCGGTAGTCCTCAGATGTACTGCAGCTCTACCCTTGGTCCGGTAGTCCTCAGAAGTACTGCAGCTCTACCCTTGGTCCGGTAGTCCTCAGATGTACTGCAGGCCTACCCTTAGTCCGGTAGTCCTCAGATGTACTGCAGGTCTACCCTTGGTCCGGTAGTCCTCAGATGTACTGCGGTTCCATCCTTGGTCCGGTAGTCCTCAGATGTACTGCAGGTCTACCCTTGGTACGATGAGATCCTCAGATGCACTGTAGCCCCACCGCACAGGTCAGATATGCAGGTCAGGTGACGATCAGTGTGGTCCTCCAAGTGTGATGACGCCTTGTCTATACGGCAGCAGCCTGCAGGTGAGGTGCGAGGCTACTGGTCAGTCTGTGCTCAGCTGCAGACTGTCGTCCAGCTGGTCCAGCTGGCTGGTCTGCGCGGTGGCCAGCTGTATCATCTGAGTAACGGCGGCCGGATCGAGCTGATGGTCCGAGTGCTCCTCACTCTCCAGCAGTTGACCCCAGGTGACGCCGGCGCTAGGGCGTCGCACACGGCCGCGGCCCTTGGTGCGCCGCCAGCCGCCGGATGGCGACGTGGGCGGCGTGGACGCCGTCAGCGGCGCGGTCAACTCGGCCTCCTGGACGGCCGCGTCCTGCTGACTCTCCGTCTGCGAGTAGAAGGACATGGAGGAGAGCGAGGTGTCGGGCGTGGGGCTGGTGGGCAGCGGCCACGGTGGCTCCGTCTGTGTTGCCGAGGCCCGCCGGCCCGGCGTCAGACGACCGCCCGACAGCACCAGCCGCTCTTCCCGCAGCTCCTCGGGTAATAAACGAAGCCGCACCTCCTGCAGCTCCTCGCACAGCCGCTGGTTCTCCTTCTGCAGGAACATGTTCTCGTATCGCAGCTGATGGCACTCCTGCGTCATGCCAGCGTTCTCCGTCTCCAAGAAGATTTTGAACTTGAGGCTCTCCAACAGCATCTTGTACTGCTGTGGCTGGCTATGTTGAAGCTTGTTGGAGACCAGCAGCAGGTTCTCCATGTTGACGTCGTTCAGCTGATCGAGGACCTTGCCGATGACCTTCTGGTACTTGGCAGTCGTCTCCAGTACCTCCGTGTCCTTCTGGTCACGCGACTTCTTGAGCATCAACAGCTTGGAGCAGAGCTTGTACGACGTCTCGTCTTTCTTGGCCAGGATTCCGAACATGATGTCGATTTGTTCGCGCAGGCCTCCGTTCTCCTGGCGCACCTGGTTGGCCTCCTGTGCGGCAGCTGCCTTCTCGACGCGGGCCCGCGTCTCCTGACTGTCCAGCTGTTCCGACAGCCGATGGCTACGACTCTGCGCGTGTTCCAGCTCCTGCTGCAGCTGGCTAATGCGATGATCACGGCCGGCCAGCTCCTGCGACGACTCCTGCTGCAGACTCTCGATGCGCCGCTCTGTGTCGCGCAGCTCCCGCACCACCAGCGCCTTCTCCGTCTTCAGCATGGACACGTCCGAGAAGAGCTTGCAACGCTCCTCGTGCGACTGCGCCAGATTGGTCTCGAGCTGCGCCAGCGTCTGCCGCATGCTCAGCAGGAAGCTAGGCACGTCGATCTTGCCCGCGTCGAGCTGACTGCGCAGCTCCTGCCGCTGTTTCTCCAGCAGTGCAATGTGGTCGTTCTTCATGGTGACCTGATGCTCGGCGTGCCGTAGCCGACAGCTCAGCGATTGACTCTCGGATGTGACGCGCGTGACGTCACCGCGCAGCTGCGGCACCACCGTGCGGCGATAGTGCGCGATCACGTCGTCCTGCTGCGCGATACGCCGTCGCAGGGTGGTCACGTGGTCGCCGTGCCGCTGACGCCGCCGGCAGACACACTCGCCGTCTGAAACGATAGCGTGCGCTGGATCAGGGCCACTAGCCTCCGGCGGCCGGACGCATGCTTCACGCACACCTTGGCTGTGAGTGAAGCGTGTGTCCGTCACTTTGTGAATTAAGGCGCTCGAAGTGCACAAGTGCAAGCACAGGCTGACAGACACAGGTGCGATGCCACGATACCACAGATGCCACAAAGCGAACTGTGAGGCGGTCATTTGTTGCCGCGGCTGGTGAATGAGCAAGCAGCGTCGGCAGACTTTGTGGCGGTGTGAACATATGTACTCCTGATTCGGGGTGGTATGTACCAGAACTTTACTTCAAAGAGTCGTGAATGTTGCTTGTGGAAAGCACCTTATTTGTGTTCATAAATCGTGCGTTTAAGCCTGTGAAAGACCAGGACGATTGTGTAATTGGTTGATTACTGCCGAGCATCGGCGGCGCCACGGACGTTAGATATGGGAACACGATCGTTTTGTGATCTATTTTCCATGCAACGCCGATAGGAGTAATGTTGGGCTTCACGAAAGTTGGGGAATACGTATCCCCTCCTTGGCACCACCCATGCTTCCAAGGCAATGCTTGCCCTGGTGGTGAAAGTCTATGTGGGGGTTGAGTCTGTGCGGGCTCGTTTGTGTTCTTTCTGGTGATGTCTTGCGACAGAGAAAGCCCACGCACGTCGCCTCTTTCTCTGGCACCACGGGCTGTCACACTATCTATGGTGATGTTGGCAAGCTGCGACGATATCGTGTGGTTCCTACCCAAGATACAATTATATAAAGAGGCTGACTGAGCGCTGCAGGTGTGTGATGGCGGTAAGATAGCAGTCTGGACTGGTGGCAACAAACAAAAAACCACAACAGCATCGGCGCTACAGCAGACAGGTGAAATGCAGCACAAGCATGAGAGGCGGAGACGTGGAGATAGAACACAGGAGACCATGTAATACTCGAGACTTGTTCCCTCGGTCACCTGCACCATAGTGTTTTTTTTCCTCTTTCATCTCCTCCGCAACTATCGGCTTGTCCGCCCACAACGACCACCTTGTCACACGATTTTGATCTAAAGCACCGTCGTCTTGAAGCTTCACGCATGTGCCAAAATTATCTTCCAGTCGGTCGTGGAAAATTCGCTTCGACAGATGTTGATTGGTCACCGGCGGCAGTCAATCGTTCGTCGCTGTACACTGCTGGAGGCGATGGATGTCTTTAGCGGAAATCACTCTGTTCCCTGCTTTTGTCTGTGCATCCAGACATGTCCAGACGTCTAGACAGCGAAAAGGACCGGCTTATGTGGCTGGATGTGAAGATGTTGGCCGAATGGATAGCAAGGGAAAGATAAGGAGGAAAATGTAGCCATACAGATGATAGTCTCAAAAACATGTGAGTCTGAACTCACGACTCCGACATAGGTCCCGCCGCAGGGGAAGTCGATTCATTTCACGACTCGGCAACGCACAACACACTTCTTAGAATGCCGGATGGTTGTTCGGAGAATTGCAAGACATGGCAAGCTAATGAAAGCTAATTTAGAGCAGGGTCTATTGCTATTCCTGAGAAAGTCACTGCCGCGGAAATGTTGAACTAAACAAAACTAGAGGTGAAAACTCCCTTACCGTAAGGAATTTTGAGCACCTAAATATATGGGAAATGCCCTCCAGTGGGCCAAGAACCCCATCCAATGATACCCGCCTGTGTAAATCCCCAGAATTGCCTTTCACCATTAATTTTTCCTCTCCCATGCATATCGTATGTGGAGTGTACCTTTGTCCACATGTGGTTCCCGGTGGCCGCCAGTATATGAATAGGAATTATTCTGATATTATTCTTATGAATTGTATTATATTATTTTATGAATTTTATTATCTTATTTTATGTATTAGATTATATCCTTGAATTATTAATATTCTGTGCAGCTTGCCTAGTAATACCTACTTTCATTTTCGTAATTCCTCTGCTGCCTATCATTCGTTAAATAATAGTTAATGTTTAAGGCAATTTTTTGGCGTGACCATATGGTATCCCTGAAGGATACAAGCATCCCACAGATTGCATTTGCTCCAATGACGCTCGCCTTTCTCTTACGTTGGATAAGTGGTAAACAAATTGTGTTGTTGGCAAGCACCGTTGTGTTTTGCTTGTGCCTATGTCAGCCACGAGGCCACCTTGGTGGCCTCGTGTCGCGGTCCGCTGACGTGTCCGTCGTGTGTGTTGAAAGCCTTTAGTTTAAGTCCGACCACGGGTAGACTTTCCTCGACCGGCTTCTGTCCAGAAGATGGCAATAACTGGGGAATGTTCGCCATGCCATGGGATTAATGCTGACCGACCAGCGCATGTGGCATCGGCCCAGAAGATGGCAGTAACTGGGGAATGTTCGCCATGCCATGGGATTGATGGGATTGATGGATGCTGAAAGACCAGTGCTCGTGGCATCGGGTTCACGGGCATGATGGGCCTTTAAACAGATCCTTTGGTTCGGTGGCACGCCCCGAGGACACCGTGTCGCCTTGTGTCACCGAAACAGTTCTTGGTTCACCGAGCCTCCGAAATCTGGATATCCCCGCCGTCTGCACAACGCGCGCTAAGAGGGGAATCTGAGAGCAGGCGCGTGTACAACGACTGCCCCGCGATGGTGCAGATGAAAATGGAAGTTTTGCCGTGTATATAGCGTGACTATGTGAGTGAGCGCAATTCCAAAAAAGCATGTAAGGGGAAAGCGTATTTAATTGGCAGGGTAATTACAGGAATATTTCCGTTTCAAAAGTATTCACCACCTGGCTCATACAGCATCGTCTTGTATTAGTTTGTCCAAACGTTATCAGAAATAAAAATAGCTGTTGTGTTTGATTTGTTTGTTCGATTGAGTGTCGCAGCTGCGCCAGAAGTGTCGCAGAACTCACAGGGTGAGATGCAACAGTAATGCTTTCTGAAATAGTTCAGCTTAACCGAAATGGGCGCCATATAACCAATGCAGTCGGTGCGCCCTAAAGCCCAAATAACTAACTAACTAGCTTCAAGTTAACCGACATTTACTTCCATTCGTATTTAAGAGGTATTTACATGGGTGTTTCCGATACATATAAGCTTTCATTTCACTGGCGGATAGGGGGTAACTAGGAGCAAGTATCTCCCCCTCAAGAGTTATATGGTGCCTTTCCAGGACACCAGAGTGCACCCTCCCACCCCCACTCAATGTTTGTTTTCAGCCGATGGCTTTCCTGAGGGTAGAAAAGGCACATCCCTGAGAAAGGGCGTCCCTCCAGAACTCCCGCGGTCCGTTGCCCTCACCGCGGTAAAAATTGCTTGATCCACCCCTGCCTAATTCCGAATACTACGTCTGCAATAATGGCAGTGAAAGACGAACTAGATATCACCTAGTCTCTTAGTGTGGGGTTATGGAATATTAAGGGTGTCTTTGTATGTTGCAGTTAGAGGGCTCAAGATATTCAGGGATGCCCAATCACATGGTTCCTTATTAACATTAGGAATGCTTGATAAACAATGGGAGTGCGCAAACCCCGAAAGGATATAATTATCCACCAGTGTCCGTGAGAGAACTTACCTCAGAACATTACCGTAGTTCAAAAGCCGTTATGGTGTGTGTCGTATATCTGCTGTTGGCTGCGAACAATTTTGTCGAAATCTTCAGCCCTAATCGCAATTAATCTGCTTTCCTTCAATTCTTCCCTCCCTCCACCCACCCGCATCCCATGAATTGGGGTCCTGACTACCCCGACCGACCCTATCCAATACCACAATGTGACTCTCGAATTATGCAAATTTTGGTACAAACAATACATAATTGTCTTGGGTAAAATACAAATTTATCAGCACGTGTCTTTATGCGAAGCAGCATTCGGAGTGAGGAGATGAGACGATAGTTGAGACGGGATGAGAAGTTCACGGATATGCGTATTCTATTAATGGACGGAATAAATGCAGCACTATCTTCTAGCACTAATCACCATCCTTCCCTTAACTTTGTAACGTGCCCTACACTGCACGTTCGTCACGTCAGTTGTTCCTCTAAATCTGCGCAGTTCTCCAGGCTCTAGCTCCAGAAACCAATCACGGTTACCAAGTTCAAGCACCTGTGAAGTTCTAACTACATGTAACAATCAGTGATTCTATTTTGAGGTATGAATCAAGTGGATCGGAAATCTGAGATTAGTGCTACTAACCGATTTCATAGTAAGATATGTTCACGAAAATCTGGTAATAAAACAACAGAAAGGCCTAAAGGCCATAACATGGGCCTAGCCAAAAGGAGACACGGGAACAGGGACCCCAATCTTCCCATTGGTGGGAATTGTACCACGAATAATTCACAATTATCCCATAATATAAATGAATTTTCAAGATTTCGCAACGACAGTAAGGTATATATTTATCCTACAAGCTTACTTCGCTGGTCAATTTAACCTAAGGGAAGTAACTCTTTTGAACACGGTGTGTTTCGATCCCCAGCACTATATGGAAAAAACATTTCCTCGCTACCTAATTGTCAAGAACATCGTCGGACCCACCACCCGTGTTCATAAGCAACACAAATATTAATCTGAATGCCCAGTTGGATTCATAGTCTACGTTGCCCGTGAAAATTGACATGAAAAGTGGTCAGTGGTAGAACCCAACCTCCTGATTGACATGAGGAAACGCATAGCCCAGACGTAGCTCCACACTCAGCTGACATCCTAGGGCAGATGTTGCCAGATTTCTCTGGATGATACTCAGGTTCATCTGGAAATAGGAAAAAGCTAACCATAGAGCCGATGACCATAATCATGTGCACCCCTCTGAGTCTGAGTTACGTTCCAGAAGTGACGTAATTACGTGATGGGCAGCCAGACCTAATACGAACGGCGACATGCACGTAGAAACGTAATGCACGTTCGTTGATGGAAAAGCAAACCACCAGAGAACACTTGACAAACAATTTAGGTATATATTACTTTTAGCTTGCATGTCTACACTTGAATTACATATTTACAATCATTGCGAAGAGCAGACTGTTGACCTGACCTGGAAGGTCAGCGAATGACCAAAGCGTACAAATTATTATCGTCCGTCACCAGCGGATATAGTGGGGTGGGGGCACGGGGTCTTCCCCCAAAAGCTGATCTTTTAAAAAGAATGTTTGCGCGAAGAAATTATTTTGTCAAAATCCAAACTCATGTTGTGATACAAATATTGCCTTGCTCGGACCCGCCGAATGATAGCTGTTTAAATATGATTGTTTTCTCTTGAAATCTAAGATATTTCATTACCCCCCCCCCCCAAAGGGGTAGAAAACCAGCCTTCTGCCTTCTGGACAGTGTAAGTTTACATACGTAAATGGTAGAATGGTAGAATGGTGGAATGGTAGAATGATATAGTGATGGAATGGTACATAGAATGATAGAATGGTACATAGAATGATAGAATGGTAGAATGGTTATCGAACTTCTAGGAGCGATTGAAGCCTCTATGACTGCAAATCGAAGCGAAATGCAATGCCATTTTATAAAATAAAGTAACGAATGATTCACGAGATCTCTCCTGGATTCCTGAATTAATCGTGTATCAACCGAGAGACCTCATTCCAAGAAACAAGCTTGTCTATTATCTTTGCCCCGCGTCAACAGCAAGATCCATTTGCAAATGTTAATGGGCTCGCAGCTTCTGTACATTGTGGAGGACGACAAATTCGGCGCATCAGCTGTGGTTGCAAAAGAGCATACCTTTTAGTTTTAGCATAATCATTTTTCGTTACGAACTCGTTACTATGCCAATGGTACTTACCATCGTGGAGACTGCGTAGATGAATGGGAGACAAGCCAAGTACATAGAGTGTAACGAACAAAGTCACCTTTCTGTGCTGATGCCCCAATGTACAGTTATAATATTGATCGTAAGTGCTTGTTTCCATTGTTCGGCATGGGTCCATTTGCATTAATTTTATACCAGAAGTAAGCTGGGCGAAGTTGGCTTAAATAAAAATACACACAATCCCACCATTGCTAAGATAATCATGCTCCCTTATCAGCATAATCCATTTCTTTGAAACTGCCATTCGATCCAGCGATGGCCAGTGTTACCACGGAATATTTTGACGGTTTATGACATGATTTAAACTGGCTGTAAAAAATGTGTCAATACGACCAACGCACATCCCATGCTCTACCTACAGTCATCCCATATACGAGGTCCCTTCAGGATCGTTGACTTCTTGCCAGTTTTTTTTTAGTGAATAGCCTTCACTCAACGACTCCATTTTCCATTTCGGATCTTCATCACATGCAGTATTTTCCCACCCAGCTTGATCCGAGAAAACCAGACCCCTCAGTACTACTTAGACCATAGGGAATGGTCACTGACTGGGAGGATGGGGAAGCACGACTGCACTGTTCAACATGCCAGATGAGACCTCGGTACCCTGTGAAACAAATGGAGGTACCCCACAAACAGAAAGGCACTCCACACCTAGAGGGGCACCCACGCAATTGAGAGATCACCCTCAACTGACTATAATTCTTCACGTCTCCTAATGGCTATACAGAAAATGTATCCTTGATCTTAAAGTTGCCCAGCATGTGATAGCGTAGGGGTGGAAGGAAATGGTTTCCTTAGTATTTGCCGTGCTCTGAATCCTGTCTCAAAGAAGGGTGTCCATGCGCGAGAGATGAGTGAGGGAATCTCTTCCCAGCTCTTCGCGGGCAGGACCTCGCCCCACCGGAAGCACAACCTAGTCACGTCACTCGCACCCCACGTGTTGGATGCAGGCGCGCACGTGGCCTCTCACCTGACGCCGCCAGCCAGGCGAACAGTTCCAGGGCGACCCGGCAGCGGTACAGGAACTCTTCGAAGCAGCTGGTGCGGCTGGCCCAGCGCAGCGTGGTGGGCGACAGCGTGGGGTCACAGGTCGCCGTCCAGTCGGTTGCCATGTCAAGCCAGTCGACCTCTCATTGGCGCCCGGTCACTCCCGCCGACCTCTCATTGGCGCCCAGTCACTCCCGCCGCGCTGCCGCCATCGGCTGGTCGCCAGTCGGGCGCCGCCGCAGCGCGTGGCGGAGACGTGTCGGCTCTGGCGTCGTGTGGAGACGTGTCGGCTCTGGCGTTGTGTGGAGACGTGTCGGCTCTGGCGTGGTGTGGAGACGTGTCGACCCTGGCGTTGTGTGGAGACGTGTCGGCTCTGGCGTCGTGTGGAGACGTGTCGGCTCTGGCGTTGTGTGGAGACGTGTCGGCTCTGGCGTCGTGTGGAGACGTGTCGACCCTGGCGTTGTGTGGAGACGTGTCGGCTCTGGCGTCGTGTGGAGACGTGTCGGCTCTGTCGTTGTGTGGAGACGTGTCGGCTCTGGCGTTGTGTGGAGACGTGTCGGCTCTGGCGTTGTGTGGAGACGTGTCGGCTCTGGCGTCGTGTGGAGCGTGTCGACCCTGGCGTCGTGTGGAGACGTGTCGGCTCTGTCGTTGTGTGGAGACGTGTCGGCTCTCGTTGTGTGGAGACGTGTCGGCTCTGGCGTCGTGTGGAGACGTGTCGGCTCTGGCGTCGTGTGGAGACGTGTCGGCTCTGGCGTCGTGTGGAGACGTGTCGGCTCTGTCGTTGTGTGGAGACGTGTCGGCTCTGGCGTCGTGTGGAGACGTGTCGACCCTGGCGTTGTGTGGAGACGTGTCGGCTCTATCGTCGTGCGGAGACGTCTCGGCTCTGTCGTCGTGCGGAGGCGTCTCGGCTCTCTGTTGTTGTGTGAAGACGTGCCGGCTCTCCGTTGTCTGTCCGCAGCTGACACTCACTGACGCCGGCGGAGGCGGACGCTGTGTTTTCTCCGTCGCAGACCCCTGGCGGAACCGTCGCCGCTCGGCCGCTGCCCGGCGGGGCACATGTCGGTCGTGTGGTACTGCGCGAACGCCGCTTCTGTCGGCCGTGCTGCCGTTTCATTCTAGATTGTCGTACCAGAAATGTACGAGGTGCGCGCCAGACTGACTCTCAGCCGGTGGCTGGGTACCAACACCTTTTTCAGTCCAAGCGAATGACTTAATATGAACTATATGATATGCCTATTGCCTTCTGAAATACATAATAGGTATTACGTATAATGCAGTGGCTAGCTAGCGCTCCTCAAACTAGCTACACTTCCAAATCATCCCTGATTTCAGGAAGTAGTCGGTCACCTGAATATTCATCCCGCAAACCTCCCATTACCCAACTGGCAGCGGTGTGATAGCTGATACCAGTATCAAGTGTCATTATAGGGCCGTTATCGCCTCTCTGGAGTGGGCGCTTGTGTTTTCTCCGTCCAGCCCGTTAAGATGGAGACACTCACAAGTGTTGCCATGTCAAATTCTAGAGCCTGTGGTTCAGACGCAGATGCGCATCCGAGGGGAGGCCAGGCCTCTTGGCGAACCAAATTGACGCTACATCAAATAATACATTTTGGGATGTGCACTACATCAAACCAGAAATGTCTGGCACGCTTCGCGCCCCGAAAGCGGTCTCATGGCCATATTTTGTATTTGGGATCGAGTGCCCTCCTTAAGAGAATTATGACTGCGCCCTGTGCAGACACGCCAAGTGCCAATATCATCAATATTTGCTTCCCCTCCATGATACATATTATCGTTCACATAGTCAATTCTTCTCTCACTTCATGTGAATATCTGCCACCTTGGAATCATTCCATCATTCAGCCACCCAATCCACAAATCTGAGGCCACGTCTGATGCATCGAATTTTCGGCTCATCTCAAATCTCAATCGTCTCCGCCTTAGCCGAGCTTGTGGAGAAGGTTGTAGGTAGTAGATAGTCAGCTTTATCCCTTCACGGCCACAAATCACTTCTTTGCCACATTACGGCACGGATGCCAAAAATAACACTCCACAGAGTCGCTCCGCAGTCTCCACTTGTCACAGTTTCCGATCATGTTCTTTCGACTATGGATTCCTTTGAATTTACTCTTATTTGCCGTCTGGATCTCTCCAGGTGCTTCGACGTTTTCGATAATCAAAAACTTTAAAAGGACTCTCCCAGATGAATGGTCGAATTTGAACTGAACACGTAGGATTATAAAGAAAGTCGCTGTCTGCCGAGCGGAATGTCCAGTTTTCGCCAACGTTAGTTGAAGTTGACTCTGCATCGTAAAATATTGTGTTGAGCACGGGCGATGGTGGGAGTTAGCTCCGAAAATATATCGGTATGCTATAGGTGGGATCGTTCAATAGCTGGCGTACGTCTTCGTGGATTTCGGGACGTGGGTATTACCTATCAGTACAATTAACGATGACAACCGGGATGATATTGCATAAATTGCTACAGCCGCACTCACATCTTCTATGAAGATGGAATTTCCTACAACAGTGGATTCTTGAAAAAATAATTGGACCACTGAAGTATCCGACATATATATATCTATATATTGCTAGGCTAGAGTCCCAAAGTGATAGCGGACTCCGCCTGTGCTGACCAAATCTTTTCTGGAAGCTGGAGCTCTCCATCTGGCCAAATTGATTTCGGATTTTATAATATTACTGTAGGGGGGTCTCTGCCGTCGGCGAGGTGTGGGGTGTATGGGAGTGGTGGTTGTGGTTGTGGTTGAGAAACCAAAAGTGGTCGTGATAAAAGGGCGCTTTTCGAAGATGCGACTGCGCAAGAAGAACAGTAGGAAAAGAAGCGCACTGACAAAGCGCAACAAAAAGGCACCAAAACGGCGGGGAATATTCAGAAACGAAACGAGAGGTCGTCTGGCAGTCAAGATGGTGATGCACAATGCATTTATTGTGCATGAGGTACTGGCGATCGTGCAAATACTGGACCCAATGTATTTCATGCGGTGGGTGGATCTGCGTTTCATGCACGGACGTGATATCAAACCAGGTCCGCTTCTGATGCTCGATGTTTGTCGTGATTGGGCACTTGCCGCATATATCACGTAGATATATATATTTATATATTTGTATATATATATGTATATATATATATATATATATATATATATAGATATATATATATATATATATATCTGTATATATATATATATATATATCACTAGCGCAACCAGGGGGGGCCAAGGGGCCATGGCCCCCCGAAATTTTGGGGCCCGGTCCGAGCCAGGGGCCCGCGAAGCGGGCCCCTGGCTCGGAGTGGGCCACCCTACTCAGAGCCCTGGCTAGGGGCCCGCGAAGCGGATCTGTGGCTCGAATCAGGGGCCCTTTGAACCAACTGAAAATCTGGGGGCCCGTTTTAACCAGGGCCCGCCTCGAACCGGGGTCCATTTTGATTCAGGGCCCGCATTGAACCAATAGCCCGCTTAGAACCAGGGGCCCGCTTCAACCTGGGGCCCGCTTCAACCTGGGGCCCTGTCTTGAACCAGGGGCTCTCTGGAACCAGGGGCCCGCTTCGAACCGGGCCCACTTTGATCCAGGGGCCCGCATTGAACCAATAGCCCGCTTAGAACCAGGGGCCCGCTTTTACCTGGGGCCCGCCTCGTTTTAGTTTTTACAAACATAGGGGCCCGCTCAAAAGTAAGTGCATGTTTTCCGCAGACTTTTTAAAAACATGAGGGGGCCCGCTTGCGAGGGGGCCCGCTCTCCAACCGTGGCCCCCCGAACTGAAATCCTGGTTGCGCCACTGATATATATATATATATATATATATATATATATATATATATATATATATATATATACATGTATATATATATATATGTGTGTGTGTGTGTGTGTGTGTGTGTGTGTGTGTGTGTGTGTGTGTGTGTTTGTGTGTGTGTGTGTGTCTGTGCGTGCGTGTGTAGGGATGTATTGCATATAAATCAGGTGGTCCTTCAGATAATACCTGCCAACTCTGTGCCAGTGTGAAGGCCTCCGATCACCAGCTAACCGAGGCAACATATGGTTTTCTTTGGCGATCGATCCCATTACATCTAAAAGGGTGGATATTGGGTGGCCACACTGTCAGCAGAAGCTGCGAAAGTAAATAACCACATTGGACACGTTACAACTGTACCCAACGGCAGCACGAGCCGTAAGCGGACGAATTCAGGTGAGCACAGCTGGTCAGTCTCACTGAGTGCCTATTTGTTGCTACAGGTGGGGCTTATCGAAGCAGTGGCGTACCTAGGATTTGCGCTAGGGTGTGTGGAGTAAACGGATCTGGGTGGGGCCCACCTACCCCGCCTCTAAGACCGAGGATTTTGACCACTATTTTTATTTTTCAAAAGGACCTATATCTTCTTCTTTTTTTCTCAATAATGATTAGCAGGCAACTTAATTGTCCTGTGGAGGGGGCCCATGGTTTCCGAGTCACCAGATTTCACCCATAACTTTCCCAACCCTGTTGGGAGGTTTTTCTTTTGGCATCCCTTGATAAGTCGCCTCACACTGCTGAAATTACACCTGTACAAATCACTTAAAAAATGTAAAGTTTTGCAACTTCAAGCCTTCCAGTGTATAACGCTCGGTCCCAAAAACCGCCACACTTCGTGCGATTATCCGGTTTCTCCCCAACTGAGGTCATAAAATGTGGCCTGTTCTGCTCTCTGGTGTAGCATATATATATATATATATATATATATATATATATATATATATATATATATATATATATATATATACTAGCGGATCCAGGGAGGGACCATTCTGGCCATGGCTCCCCGAAGCGCTTAAAAGGGGGGGCCATAGTGTCTTTTGCCCTCCCCCCCGAAACCAACAGAAGTAAACTGAATTAAAATGCAGTAACCTTTGCCGAGGTTATCAAATATCGTCTGGATGAAAGAATCTCCAATTTTAAAGGTAATTTATATAATTGTTTGGAAGCCAATATGGTAGCACAGTACATTCTGACACACATCGAGGGTTCTATGCTGCTCAAGTTCTGCTTACAACAAGAGTTGACAAAATCGGATCTGCCAGTGTGTACACGTGCACGAACGTTGACGTGGTACAAGACGTTGAACGTGAACGTGAACGTTTTGGTAAACAATAACAAAAATCCCGTAACTTAGAAGCGGTGGAGGTAGGCTGGGGCCCCTACACGGGAAATTATATTGTCATTAATTATTATTGTAAAAATGGTTCCCTTTGACAAATAGTGGTAGAAATCCGATGCTTTTAACCAAAAATAGTGGGAGAATGGGCACCCCTCCAAATCCCTTCGTCCCCTCCCCTGGTGCAATTCCTAAGTACGCCACTGGGGGGAGGGGAGGGGGGGGGGCTGACGCCGAAAACCGAAAGTTGGGCCCCCCAAAAAAACCGGTGGGCTAGATCCGCCAGTGTATATATATATATATATATATATATATATATAGATATATATATATATATATATATATATAGATATATATATATATATATACATATATATATATATATATATATATATATATATATATATATATATATATATATATATATATATATATATATATATATGTATAGGTGCCGTAGGTGTTTGAGCACTTTTCAATCCAGATCCAGATAATTTACACAGGAAAAAGGCAAAAGTTGCTCTGCTAGATTGGAGGGATGGGCAGCGATGAACTCTTTTGTGTTTTGAAGATTCTGGTTCCTCACTCAATATTCGCCAACTTTTAGTATTTAGTATGCATTGGCCTGCATCCCAATGGTTCATAGATAACAAACTTTAACCCGCAAGTCGCTTGTGGGATGACCTTTTTTCTCCCCCTCACGTTCTTCAGTGGGTATTTTGAACGCTTATTGATAATGAGGTGAAACTGTCAGTACCTTCAAATGAGGACCTATGGCACCTTTTGCTAGAAAATGTATTATAGGTAGCCGAAGATAATGCTGTTTCATGGCACAAACTGGCTCGTACCCACCGAGTCTGGAAACCGCATCAGGCATCAAAGCGAAATAACGATTTGGCACGCCGCATATAATGTGCCACCGGTACAAAACTCGGCATGGGTTTCACGTAACATTCTGCAGGAAGTACTTTGCTACTTATCGCATTCCATTTTTATTCTGGACCTTTTCCATATCTTTCTCAGCTCCGGCTTGCAAGGTCAGTAGTTTCGGTAATAACCCATTATCCGTTTCCTTTTTTAATTTTCATTGTTGAAACGGTCACCGAAGGTTGTCTCATGCTGCAGCAAGGGGAAAATGGCAGTTGACCTCATGACCTGGCACGATCCTGTTCTTTCCAGTCAATGTCCATAAAGGTCCCACATGCTTATCCTGAGCAACATTGAGGAGGGGATGGCAAATGTCCCCAAAATACCAACGAAAATGTCCACCACCCAGCCTAATAATATATTGTTACATTAGTGAAGTATTTTTATTTCCTTCCGTCACATAATGTTAGTGGAGTGCACAGTGGGATTCATCGTCCTTTGATCATGGCCATTTTCATCTATAGTTTCTATCCGGGACGTAGCCAAGAGTGGTGCGGTGGGAGTCCCCCCCCCTCCCCCCACACCCACCATAGGCTCCCATGGGTCCCTGGCGCGGCCCAATGGGCCATGCATTTTGGTGACGGGTAATTTCCGAGCATCATTATGGAAGGGCACTACATAGAGGGAATGGGAGGACTAAAATGGACTGAGGATGCGCTGATGCGCTTCCGGTATATCGGCAAAAGGGAAGTGTTATTGTCAATGCTAGCGACTTGTTTGATGTATATTGTTATACTATATTGTTTCAAGATCACGCTTGGTTTCCAAGGTCAACTCAGGTCAAGATCATGACAGGTCAATGGAACCAAACTTGTTTAACTGGAAGGCTGTCATACACGCAAATGACAGTCATGTGATTCATGTCATTTTGCATGCTACTCCCTACTGAAAACTTCTGTTTTTGTCATTGTGAATCTAAGCGTCTCCATACTTCATTCACGTACTTCAGCCCTTTCTTCGTGAAGCCGATTGCGCCGGGCCGCTCGCCGTCCGGCGGGCGGCCCGGTTCAGGTAATTTCAGGTAACTATAAATATCGGCTTACCCATGGCAAGGATAACAAACAGTACATCTGTCTGAATGTTGAGATTGGGGCGAGGAAGCATGGTCGTTCATACGGAGTTTGGATGGGGGGACGAGATCGTTTGCACATCGATTTTTTCGTCATGCAACGACACAGGCCAAGAGCGGATGCAAGTGGCACTGGGGGCTGTGCCCCCTCCCCATGGGTAGGTAGCGCCCTCCGATCATTAGAAATGCCCCGAGGGAAGGCTCGAGTGCACCCTCCCTCGATTTTTCTTTTCAGCTAGAGGGGCCCTTCTGAGAGGAAAAGACGCTCCTTTGGGAGCAAGGCGCGTCTCCGGAATGCTCGAGTTCACCTACCCCCTCGAGTTTTCAGCAAGAGGTGCCAAGAGGAGTACTGTAGCGCCTAGGTGCGTGCGTGTATGGATAGGCGTGATGTATCTGGGAAAGCCACCAGGGAGGCGCAGGGGCGCCGTGAGCAGGGGGTTGGGGGGTCGCGCCCCCCCAGCCGGAAGAGCTGGGGGGGTTGACCCCCCAGTTTTGAGACCTGCCGGGCCCACTTTCGAGACCTGTCGGGCCCCAGTCAATGGATTTTTCCGCATTCATCAATGAACCAGAATGAAGGAAAACACTTCTCCCAGCATATGGTAGCAAATATGTAAAACAGGTATCTTGGCGCAATAGTGTTGTTTACAGCGCTTTTTAAACGCCGAAGTGACTGTACCTCTCCTTTTAGGGCCTTGGACTTACCCAATAAATAAACAATTCAGTGCCGGTGTCTCCTAATAGCCACCTACTGCCTGAGACTTGCTGTCATCATGGACATTCGATCTTTTTTTTTCTAAGAAGGTGAGTTTTGGAAGGGAAGCCGCCGGGCCCCTCCAAAATGTCGGGAATGCAGCCCCCCCCACCCCCCTGGTTGCTGAGTCATTGATGGGGAGACATAGAGGCCTGGGCCTCCCTGGGAGATGGGCCCATCTAGCACTGTCGGGGCCCCTTTTGTGTTAGTCCCACCCACTCCCCCCGCCCCCTTACAAATTTCCTGGCTGCACTGCTGTATGTAGGTACCAGATCAGTTTTATCACTGTCATCATGTCTAGGGTTGAGAAACCAAAGGCCATGGCCCATTAATGGGTCTAAACAGTCGCATGCGCCATAAAGGCTGTATATATGCACACAAAACTGCCAGTGGTGCACTCAGGCAGGGAAGTTGGGAGAACTCAGATGCCCCCATGTGATCTGCCTCACCTACCCCTGTTAACTTTTCTGTCAACTTTCCAACTCACATATGCTTCACCACTTCCCAGGAGCCACAGTCAGCCTCACTAGTCCCTCGTCCAGCTGCCACGTCATCCTCCTCCACCGGAGCCTCAGCTCCTGTTACACCCCCACCCTCCAAGCGCGCCTGCACTGGTGAGTTCATAACACACCTGTCGCCCATTCTGGGGGCTGTTGTTGTCTCGATATGAAAATGTTCATTTTTCCCTTTTTTAAGTGAGATATTGGCCCCTCAGGTACCCTCCCCTAGTACCCAGTGCCTTTTCACTGGGTTCGAAGGTAAACCCTATTTTCGCTTTCAGATCTTTCATTTTTGTATCGATTGATTCTCACTTTCATCTTTTCCCTTTTTTGATAAATGGTGCGATGCATAGAAACACAGAAACGAGCGTCCCTTGTATGAGCAACTGGACCTACTTGCCGTCAAATCAAATGTATGTAAGGTCGAAAGGTAAAATGGGATTGTTTGTGCTTGGAAGTGCTCTGAAACTTGAACTCATCTCACTTCCGAACAGTATTTTAAGCCCCTGTTCAGAACCAAATTTTGGGGGAAAATCAATACCGGTTCCTAGCTAGGAAACCATTTGCTCTAAACCAGTTTCCTAGCTGAGAAACTGGTTTAGCGTAACCAGTTTCTTGGCTTTCCGCTCGCAAAGTTTCTTGGGGTTTTCTTTGGAGTTGTGCTGGAGTTGTGCTGGAGCTATAGCTAGAGTTGTGAAACCAGTGGTCAATGAAGGAACACCATCTCGTCGTCCAAAACTTGCGTTCGACGCGAGTGATTTTTCCACACATCCATTTTCTGGCCATTTGTATGCCCTTCCTCCTCCTTTTCTTCCAGATCCTGGTCTCAGTCGTGACTCAACATCATCGCCGCAGCAGTCGCCATGGCGCCTCCTGGATTTAGAGACGCCAAATCAGCCGCCAGCTAAGACGATCCCTAAGCAGGTGCTTCAAGGCAAGACTGTGGTCTTCCATGATCACTGGTACCAGTAGTACCCATGGCTGCACTTCGACCCCGTCCGTGGAAAAGTATTCTGTTTCTACTGCGTCCGCGCGCACGAGCGCGGCACCGCCACCCAGCTCAGAAACCTGGCTTCTGGGCTGGCGGCTTCAACAACTGGAAGAAGGCGCTGGAGAAGTTTAAGCAGCACGCCATCACCACAGATCACGGGGACAACCTCCCAACTGCGAGCCGCCCGATCGCAGACGTCATTCAGACGGCCAATCAGCGCCAGCAGCAGACCAACAGGGCCTGCCTCGTGAAGATAATCACCAGCCTCGTGTACCTGGGCAGACAGGGTCTGGCCCTCAGAGGGCATGAACAGGACCAGGGCAACTTCATCGAGCTGCTGCAGCTGCGAGCCGCCGACTGCCCCGAGCTACAGCAATGGCTGCAAAGAAGGGAGCGATTCACGCATTCAGACTGTCAGAATGAGCTGCTGCTGCTCGCCAGTCATCAGGTGCTGCGAGAGATCATCACGGAGATCCAAGACAGTGCGGCCGGCGACCTCTGTTACTCCGTGATCGTCGACGGCACCCAAGACCTCAGCGGCCACGAGCAGCAGTCGGTGTGCATCCGGTATTCAGACAAGGCCCTCCAAGTCCACGAGGAGTTCGTGGGGTTTCACGAGACGCCGTCGACGACGGGTGCTGCTCTAGCGCGCATCATCGAGGACTCGCTTCAGCGCATGAACCTCCCCCTGGCTGGCCTTCGCGGCCTCACTTTCGATGGGGCCGCAAACATGGCGGGAGGTTATCGCGGCGCCCAAGCCATCCTGCGCGGCAAACAGCCAGCAGCGCTCTTTGTCCACTGCGGCGCCCACTGCATCAACCTAGTGGCGAAGGAGAGCGCCGACGCCTCCCAGCTGATCCGCAACGCCCTCTACACACTGAACGAGCTGGGGCGCCTCTTCGGCCAGTCCCTCACCTTCCGGGAGAAGTTCCGGCAGCTGTGCGTAGGCGAGGGGGAGGAGGTGCCAAGGAAGCTGCGGCCGCTCTGCCCCACGAGGTGGACAGTGCGGCTACAGGCAGTGGATGCTGCCATCAAGCAGTACAGCGAGGTACTGGCCACAGTGGCGGAGCTGGGCGCTGGTCGCAGCCACGTGGCGGCGAGAGCGGCGGGCCTTCACGCCCAGCTGCGCAAGGAGTCAACCCTGCTGGCGCTCCACCTGGCGCGTGCAGTGCTGTCGCCTTTGGACCGGCTTAACCGCAGCGTCCAGGGCTCCCGCTGCACTGTCTCCCAGCTTCTGCGTGGAGCCGAGTCCGCCAAGCAGCAGCTGCAGGCTCAGCGCGACGGGGCGGACGAAGCCATCCAGGAGTGCCTGCAGCAGGTGAAGGGATCAGGCTGCGACGTGCCCATCGTGCTGCCGCGGGAGAAGCGCGCTTCAGCCAGCAACGCCGACGGCGACGGCGGTGAACCAGACAAGCCAGCTAACATCCAGCAGTACCTACGGCGAGAGCTGCTGCTGGCCATCGACACCGCCTGCATCCAGCTGAGTGACCGCCTGGACCAGGAAGGCGTCAAGCATCACGCCAAGGCGGAGCAGGCGCTGCTGGCTGACGGTGGCGCCGCAGGCCTCAGAGAGTTTCTGAGCAGCTCTCCCTGGTCAGCGGAGCTGTCAGCTGCTGACCTGGCGCCGCAGCTGCGCGTCCTGTTTAAAAACAGGCGGCCGGAAAGCCTCGAAGAAGCGGCAGATATAATCCGGAACCTGGATGAGCCCACACGCAAGATGTTCCCGGACGCAGTGAAGCTGACGCGCCTGCTCCTCACCCTGCCGGCCAGCTCCGCCACGGCTGAGCGCAGCTTCAGTGCGCTCCGCCGGCTGAAGACATGGCTGCGCGCCACAATGGGGCAGACGCGCCTCAACGCGGTAGCTGTGTGCCACGTCCACCGCGATCGCCTGACTCGCGTGGATGTCGACCAGGTCGCGGCTGCCTTCATCCGTCAGAACCCTGGGCGAGAGCGGGTGTTCGGGCTCGCGTAAAGGACTGGCGAGTGGCGCGCGTGTGTCACGGCGGCAGCCGGAGCTCCAGTTTGTTTATGAGCCCTCTAATTTCAGATTGCTTGATTGAACTGCCGACGTGTCGCGGTACATTACCTGATTTTGTGCTTTGCCTGTGACGGGAGCGCCAATTTTTATTTCGAAGAACGTTGTAGCATTTTGCTTTCATTCCTCACGAACAGTTGTTGTATGTTTGTAGGTATGAATTCCTCGTGGCAGTTGCTGAATTTATCTAGTCCGCATCGGTGTCGCTGATGCAGTCGATGATGTACGAGTCAAGTCTACGCTTCTGAATGCTGAAAATGTTGCCATAGTCGGGGAATGTTACGCTTGTCGCCGAATCCGGGGCAATGGTAGAAAAGTTGCTATGATTATCAATGCAGAGTTGCTGTTCATGGATAAAGCATGAAGTGTTCCCAGTTTATTGTTTTTGACTGGTTGGCTGTACACACCAAGCTTTGCTCTCTCCATCCAACCCCCCGCTCACCGGACATTGGACCCCATAGGTCGTTGCTGAACTGTGGAGCCTGACCCCCCCCAGCCAAAAATTCGTGGCGGCGCCCCTGGGGAGGCGTCGTTGCCAAGTAGCACCCGGAACGTGCACGGCCTGGCCGTACTAAAGGGGCCGGGAAGCGTCACGATCCTTAGTGCGGTCGTGACGTCTCCCTTAAGATAAAGGAAGAAGAGAGGAACCTAGGCGCTACAGTGCTCCTTGGAGCAAAGGCGCCCCTCAAAGTACTTTCGAGGTAGCATCCCTCTGGACATGTGTGCGCCCATGACAATACCTGGATCCCACCCCTACGACAGGCGTGATATTGTATTAACTAAAAAAGTAAAATCGGAGGTACGTTTCCCCCGTTCCCCGCTGTCGAAACGCCCATAAGGGAAGAACCATCTTGAAGCCAATACTTTCCAATTAATTCCCATGCATCAATGCTAACCTCCTCGAATGATATGGGATCGTTGCCCTCTATCCCCGTCAGTTCCACACCAATAATATCAACAGAATATATTAGAAATTTGACTCACCCACTGACGTCATTTCCTTGCTTCATAACTGTCCACTGCGCATGCGCACTATTGCCTAGATCAACCTGTGGATGTCGGCGTACGTTTCCGGCGCTGCCATCTTCCCTCCATTTTCCCGCGTGTGTCCTGCGGCTATCACGAATTCTTTCCTACAGACAGGGCATTCGTTGGAGGGGTGGTTCAGTTGCTCCGTGTCATTTTAACTGATTTGACTGATCGCAGGGTTCCGTTGACTCCCTGAATCAATCAGGTAAGGTTTCTCGTTTTGTTTAAAAGCTACAAGTGCGTTCCAATATGCGTACCTATCTTGGTGCGTCATGCTTTGTTTTCCCTTGCAGTGAAAAATGGTGATCAGTAGGGGTCGGAAGCTTACCTATGATTTCGTTCGGAATGCTTTCTGCCTCACAACTGAAGTTTAAGCACATTTTCGCAAGGGCAGTTTCTATCATGCGCCACTTTCGGTCACATTTTAATTTGCCATTAGGTGAGGTTGTATTACGGTGGCAGTTTGTCCATTGCCAGGCATTAAGTGGGAATTAAGGCACTTCTTAAGATATTTTATCTCTGAAAACATTTCTGCACTCCGGGTTCATACTGGATAGGATGGGCTTCACATGTACCCTGACACAAATGTGGGAACAAAGATACTGGGACAGGGGCTGATACAAGGGGCACTGGGGCATGTGTCCCCAGTGTCCTCTCAAGTTTTTGGCCAGAGTTGCACATTGAAGGAAGTCTGACCTTCAGTGTGCCTGAATGCACCCTCAAATTTTTCAGGCAGAAGCACCCTTCCAAAGACAAAGTTCCACGATGACAATTCCAAATGGTCCAATTGGACATTCATTGCATGTGTAGGATTTAATTGAGCATTTCCCTCTTTACTTTCATGGACAAATATTATTACATCAAGCAACTCATATGACAGTGTAAAGTAATCTAAAGTGCAACATTAACCAACGGCCCGGACCGCTAACAACTGATCAGGTTAAAAATGTATAGTATCGGTGCCGAGATTCGAACCCACCACCATCCATGCGGAAAGTGGACGCCCTATCCAGCTGCGCCAATCGTCAACATGGGGCCGGCCGAATTCGCTATGTAGAGCATGCCGACTGAGATGTTTATTTACTCAACGATCTAGGAAGTTTTGCATGTTCTTTACACACCACCTAAGAACAAACAGTATGACACCCACAAAAATGGGTAAATTTTTCTTAAAAGGTGTTCTTGGAATTACTGGATTTTTTCTTCAGAATAACATGTTTATGAACGCGATTCGGAAGATGCGATCATTGGTTTTCTCGGTAAATGCTTACGTCTGTTAATCTTTGCGACAATATCTATAATGCGCCATATATGCCACACAGCTGCTCTTTGTTGCATAATTTATCCATCCCTCACCTGGCACTTCTCAGATGTAATGAAAGGGACATTCAACACTTCACGCAGTTGATTCAACACTTTTTCTCGTCAAAAACGCTTCATTTCTGCCTCTGCCACATAGATGACACCCTACTATTCCACCACAATGCTGAAAAAAACTAAACATACAGCACGGCCAAGGCGATATATAAACATGCAGCACGGCTCAGAGCATCTGGCTTCTGCTCGGTCTCGTCTTTCCTCACGACTTCCAACAAATAGTATGATAATTCATAATTAAATAGGAAAACCTAACCTAACCTAACGCAATACAATCTACTCTTATCTAAACTAATATAAACTCATATTATAATTTTAAAACAAGCGTAATATTTATCGTGACGTCATCCGTACACACTGCCTTGAGCCGTGCTCTGCTTAGTTTTTTTGGCATTCTGGTGAGTGGTATCGGTGTGTTATCTATGTGGCAAAGAGGCGGAAGTTAAGCATTTTCGACGTGAAAAAGTGTTGAATCAACTGCGTGAAGTGTTGAATGTCCCTTTAATTATGTCTGAGAAGTGCCAGGTGAGGGATGGATAAATTATGCAACAAATAACAGAGGTGTGGCATATATGGCGCATTATAGATCAGTGTTGGAAAAACTGGCGTTTGTTGGTGTTATGCATACCAATAAATTTTGTACTCCAGGATTGTGACTGGACAAAATGAAATATTTTGTACTCCAGAAGGGAAAAGGAAGAACAACATTGTTTGGTTGAGTTCTACCACTAAGTCCATACCTGAAAACAACTAGCAGTTTCAGCAGTCCGTATGCGCGCACTCACCAACAATCCCTGTCGACCATAACAAAACTTTGAAACGTGTACAGCCTGTATAGCATGCCATACCAAGACATGTTTCTCTGTGTTGCGCTAAAAACGTCTCCGCTGTCCAGTTACAACTGGCGGAATGTGGCGTCATGTGAGAAGATCCTACTTTTGTGTCACTATATCGTCAATATTTAATTAAATATGTATTCAATATTTATTCAATATTTATTGTTATATATTATGCATTTATATTAATCAACATTTATTCAATATTTATTATTCCGAGTCATGGGCAAATATCCCTAGTTGGCAAAACTGGCGGTACTTGGTATCGCCGGAGTAAATATTTCAGGCCCCGTTTGGCAATTAAGATGCTTTGAATGCGCAATCGAAGGTCATTTTGTTAGAGACAACTTTTTTAGACACCATGAGCCCGTTCAATGCAAAAAAGTCACTTTATATTTCCTCAAAGTGGCTTTGGAGCAATGAAGTTCTCCGAGGTGACAACACCAAGAAACCAATGCCATTTGTGAACTTATGAATGACTGTCCAATAATATTTTTGAAATCTGTGCTAAGATAAATTGTGCGCCTTGAAATATAACTGCATTTGGAGTTCATCAGTGTCGGTGAAGGGTCTGTAATACCTGTTCCGATTTTACTCCGACCCATCTGTTGCCGGCCCGGTAATCCGCCGTAGTTCTACCGCTGGGGTAAGCGAATCAGACCCGGCTCTATTTTCCAGTACATCTTTGACAACTGTTGGGAGGGACGGGCTGACGCAGTTGGTGAGTGTTTGTGGGTTGATTATTTTTTAGGTTTGTGGTGTGGGTACCCAAATGTGTACTGGCAGTGCTAAGTGTGCCCATTCGGTTTCACTCTGTCGATTGTCATCATGAGATGTGAAGTCGTATTTCCATAAGTTTGGACAACACTGGGGGGGGGGGGGGGAGGGGGGGGCGAAAAAAAAGACATTGAAAAAAGGAGGGGGGGGGGGGGGGGGGGGGGGGGGGGGTTTTTCTCCTTTTTTAAAAAAATAAAAAAAAAGGGGGGGGGGTTGTGGGGGGGGGGGGGGGGGGGGGGGGGGGGGGGGGAAAAAGGGAAGGGTGGGGGGGGGGGGGGGGGGGGGGTTTCGTGGGGGGGGCGGCCCCCCCCCCCCCCCGCGGGGGCGGGGGCCCCCCCCAAATTAATTTTTTTTTGGGGGGGGGGTTAAAAAAAAAAAAACAATTTAAAAAAAAAATTTTTCTACAAGAAATCCTCATAATTATAAAAAAAAAAAAAAAAAAACCAATTTTTAAAAAAATAAAAAAAAAAAAAAAAAAAAAAAAAAAAAAATAAAAATTCCCTATTTCCTATTTAAAATAATAAAAAAGTGAAAAAGGGAAAAATTGAAAAATTAAAAAAAAAAAAAAAAAAAAAAAAAATAAAAAAAAAAAAAAAAAAAAAAAAAAAAAAAAAAAAAAAAACACAAAAATTTAAAATTAAAAAAAATTTGAAAAAAAATTTTTTAAAAAAAAATAAAAAAAAAAAAAAAAAAAAAAAAAATTTTAACACCCCTAAAAAAAAAAAAAAAAAAGGGAAAAAAATTTTTATATTTTTTTTTTACCTTTAAAATTTTTTTTAAAAAATAAAAAAAAAATTTTCAAAAAAAAAAAAAAAAAAAAAAAAAAAAAAAAAAATATTAAAAATTTTTTTAAAAAAAAAAAAAAAAAGCATTTACGGAGAAAACGAATGATCGCATCTTCCGAATCACGTTCATGAAAACATGAATGATGATAATATTATAGCCATAATAAATAAACATGAAGGTATGTTAGTAATAAAGATAATAAACATGATATTCCACAAAAAAAAATCCTACAATTCCCAAAACACCTTTTAAGAAAAAAATACCCAAAAATGCTGGTTATTCCACATAGTTACCACTCAAAGTAACAGCTTTTCATAGCAGTCAGCAGCTGGACCACGGTTTCACACACTCCTCTCAATCTCAACTACTGGAATGGGCGCAAAATGACCAAGGCAGTTGACGTGTCCTAAAGCACAAATCCACCACCACCACTCAACTACTGGAAACACAGATGACAATGCACCAACCGTGCTTACAACATGGCATGCCTGTGCACTTAGTAAGATGTTCCGTGGTTACTGACTGGAGCTGGAGCTGTCTCCAAAAACCTGGGTTTGTGCCATCCATATAGGTAGTGTGAAATTTTGACAGTTTTAAGACGTCCTCCAGGGTCCAGGAGCCTGCCGATCTGAATTGGCTGCGTTGGTGTTTTCTGTTCTGAAATCTGTCTGTCAACCAATCCATGCAATGTATTTTTATATGTCAACCGGAGTGGGAAACTTACTTTCTGTGTTGGGAGTCGGAGTGCATACCAACTTCTTCTGGAGTACATTTTCATGGACATTATTTTTTTATGCATGGAATCTGTTTACCAGTAACTGACCGGAAAAACCTATGTAATCAGTACCTACATAATATGCATATGTAATCATTTTTGGTCAAATCAAATGTCAAAACATAGGAACAAGGAAGTGAACAATGGATGGCACTGCCCGGCAGTGACTCATAATAATCAGCACTGTTTCGTTTCTCATAACTCACAGGAGCAATGCACCTTCCTTTCACTGTTTATCTCAGTACAAGGCTAAGCCATATGAAAAACAAACAAAAATACTTCACCCTCAGCTCAGAGGGCATACCTATGTACGCAGACAATTTCCTACGTAATACGAACGCAACTCCGCTACCGCACATGCCACAGTTGGATGTGATCAAAGCAAAGAATCAGTCAAGGTCTTGTGTTTGCAGTATGACACTGTTAACCATGTGTTCAAAGTTGCTAATGGTTATGACGTCATATAAAAACTACCTTGCATTGATTGGTTGACGGACAGATTTCGGAACTGAAAACGCTAACTCGGCCAATTCTGATCGGTGGACTCCGGAGGACGTATCTTAAAACTGTCTAACTTTCCCACTATATGGGTGGCAGGAACACAGGCTTTCCAAGACGTGGCTCCAGAGCCGGAGAAGAGTGTACTCAGTGTGCGTGCTCGTCATCTTGCAAGTTGCTGTTGGCATGTTGTTGTTTGGGTGTTGTTCTGTATTTCTTTTTATTGATATCTTTGTTCTTTGTTTGTTTGTTTTATTGATATCTTGATATACTTGTGTCAGAGTACATATGGAGCCCATCCTATCCAGTATGAACCTGGAGTGCAAAAATGTGTTCAGATATAAAATATCTTAAAAAGTGCCTAAATTCCCACCATGGTCATATCCATTAGCAACTTTGAACACATGAACACATTGTTAACAGTGTCATGCCACAAACAAGACCTTGACTCATTCTTTGCTTTGTACACCACTGTGACATCCAATTGTGGTGTGTGTGGTAGAGGAGGTTGGTTTGTATTACATATGGAATTGGCTGCATATTTAGGTATGAACTCTGAGCTCAGGGCGAGGTGTGAAGTATTTGTTTGTTTTTCATATAGCTAGCCTTCTACTGACATGCCATATCATCACACTGTACTGACATGACTGATCACATCATAAGTAAGCACAAACCCTGAAAATGAATGGTTGCATTTTCCATATCATGTTCATAAACATGGTATTCCAAAGGTAAATAAAAAAAGATCCCAAAACAACTAAAAGCACATATTTACCAAGAACCATGCTAGTTCAAATTTTAATTATAATAGAAATCACTTTCTAACATGGTTTCTTGCTCATGACTAAATAATGCGTTTTGTCTGTTAACTGACTGTCTACTGTACTTTTGTCTACTGTCTGACACTGTTAACAACTGTAAAGCAAACAGCTGTATTAAATATCTACTGAAACCAACAGTGAAAGGAAAGTGCATTGCTCCTGTGAGTTTTGAGAGACAAAGCTGTGCTGATTATCACAATTTGCTGCTTGGTGGTGCCATCCATTGTTCACTTCTTTGTTCCTATGCTTTGACATTTGATTTAACCAAAAATTACAATGCATATTACATAGGTACTGACTACATAGGCTGTTCTGGTTGGTTGCTAGTACACAGATTCCATGCATACAAATAATATGTCCATGGAAATGTACTCAAGAAAAAGTTGGTATGCACACTGACTCCCAATCTGGAAAGTAAGTTTCTCACTCTGCCAGGTGTTATAAAATATTCAGGTATCCCTAATTAGGTACCTACCTACCTGGTTGAAGTCAGTTTCTGTGTATTCACATAGAAAGCCACATGGTTCTTGGTAAATATGGGCTTTAAGTTGTTTTGGGATCTTTTTTTTATTTACCTTTGGAATACTATGTTTATGAACATGATATTGAAAATGCAACCATTCATTTTCAGGGCTTGTGCTTACTTATGATGTGATCAGTCATGTCAGTACAGCGTGATGATATGGCATGGCATGGAGGCTTTGATTGGCTGATGCTGCAAGTTGTTCACATACCTTAATGAGACAAAATGCTGACTTCTAGTTGCGATCTTTTCCAACCACAAGGTACAAGTAGGTGAAACACAAAACTTGCCATGGTCCAAGGTGGGCTCTGTCAAACAATGTTCCCTTGTAGTTATTGTCACAAACCCACACCCCTTCTTTATATAAGTGACATAAAGCATGTCAGAACACTCCCACCAATGTTTCTCCCTGAAACCAGCAGGCCTTGGCACAGCTAGGGCATGTCACTTTGATTTGAAGAACACTGGCATCTATAAAAGTCTAAGGTTGCTTCATTGCTTCAATGAGATCATTGAATGATAGTGTGGGACTTTGTTGCAACTCATACACCAAAGCCATTCTTGCACTAATGAACCGACTCAAAAGTCATACTGGCATGAGCCCTTGAAATGAGTGGTGACGTCTTCCAAATCAAGATCATACACATGGTATTCTGAAGGAAAATTCCCAAAACCCTATACAGCATGAAAACGTGTTATTTAGTCATGAGCAAGAAACCATGTTAGAAAGTGATTGCTGGTATACTTCAAATTTGAATTAAGCTTTTATATTCCAAAGCCAATACTCTCATCATATGCAACAATTAAGTGGATCAGTTGGTGTACAAGCATCAATCATGAGTTGTACAAATATTTGTTGCTTGGGTGGTGTGAGCACGTCAGGGGGTATCGTGTATATATGCATAAACTTTGTTTACATCTATGAAGTATGTTGTCATTTGATGTACTGCTGCATGGAAAAGCTTTAATGTCACTCTTTGCTAATTTACCCACAGTGCTAATGTCATCTGGCAGCCAAGTGTTGAGCTCAGCTGAGTGCAATCTCCATGTGATCCATAAAAAGTATGCTGTATCAACCATTCATAAGGGCAGTACCTATGGGTGTAGCAGCCGTATGTGGTTCCTACATGCCAGACTGCAAAGTATTGCACTTTCAGTGTGATGTTATCAGTGTGGGTGGCCAGAGGTGCAGCTCTGGTATGGCTGGTGCAATGATTGGTGTGGTGAGAGGTACATGGTGCGGACAAGCCAATGACCCATGGACAATTAAAACCACTTTAAAAATCAGAAGAAACAAATGCACAGGGCGCTGCATGACCTCTGCAGTCAATGCGACCCTAAACCCCAATAACCGACCAAACAAATGCACAAGGGAAGAAAAAAGTGCAGAAATAAACAGTGCCACATTTGTCACAGTTGATAGCAGTTCAGTTTCCTGCTCAAAAGATACCCTGCTGCCAAACTCAGTTCAGTGATCCCTGTGGTTAGAAATAGTGTGGGGTTAGAAGTGCTGTAGGTTTTGTGCTTTAATTATGCATGTGCATTCTTATATTGATTTTATGTGAAAGATGTGTTGTGTAGAAAAGGTGCTTGCTTTGAACTTCTTGATTTTCCTGCCTCATGTTTTTTTTTGCATTTGGTGCATGCATTCAATCTCCCTGGTGCAGATTATTGCCCTCCTGGTGTGCTTCAGTGAGGATTTCTTTAAAGGCTGATGAGCCTCTTCGAGCAATTTGCCTTACTTTGTAGTCCAACCTACATGCTGTGTGGACAGTATGCTCCTGATGCATCTGTTTGCTGACACTGCACCATCAATAGAGTTATTGATTGGTTTGTTGTGTATATCATTCACTTTTTTTTAAAGCTTACAGGGGTGGTTACAAGGGGGCCATGTGCCCCCCATGGAAGGTGGGACCCCTCTGGGAAGGCTTGAGTGCACCACCCTCAAATTTGTCAGCCAGAGGTCCCCCTCTAAGGGAAAAGATGTCCCCTTGACAGACTCCAAAGTATGGCACTTGTACCAAGTTTTTGTTGATGTGGGCCTAGTGACCAGCAGTGCAGCTGTGGTGATTGATGCTGGTGCCTCCGTGTTAAAATAATGATTTTTCGTCAGGTGTGAGGTGTTGAAACGAGTACAGCAGGATGTCAAAATCGCCATGGAAGTAATGTTATATAAAATCTTGCAAAGTCCTGCAAACCCAGTTACAAACCTCTTCCCGTTTTGTGTGTTTTGAAAGGTACCTAATTTGGGCATGCAGATATCAATGTAAACTATGTAAACACCTATGCTATAAACTATAACTGTATAACATGACACATGATAGGTAATCACTTCACCTGGAATTGTGCTATTGGATGTTCGTTATCACGATCCCGGATACGTTATGGTGAGCAAATGTATGACATTTGTAAATGGGATATATTTTGAAACGAGGCGTGAGGACTTCACAAACACGTACCAAGAAGCACGATGTCGATATTTATTTGGGAAGGATGTCTATTCAGTGTTCAGTAAGGGGTATATTCCACCCAATTTCGCGAATAATTCATCACTGTGGTACCTTCACCAGGTGTGAGCACAGAGTTAAAATAATGTTTTTGTTTGTTTGTTAGATGTGTGATGTGAAAACGAGCACAGTAGGATGTAGAATTTTGCCATGGAATTAGTGCCACTTAAAATGGTTTTGATGTCTTTCAGACTCAAATTTGAGCCAGTGGTGTGGGTACTTAAGACTGCATCTTTATTATTTATTTTGAGATTCATAGTTTAGGAAGAGCTATATTCGGGATAAGGAGAATAATCCTATGCTATAAACTAGCATTGTATGCCATATCACATTATTGATAATCCCTTTACCTGAAATTGTGTTGTGAAATATTGGTGTATCACCATTCTTTCTCAAGAGCATGGACATGATACTTATAAGCGAGATACTGTTAGAAAGGTTACATGGATACTTCATGCAGCAGTATGCAGCAAGTATGCAGCAAGGAGCAGGATGTCAATACTTCTTTGGAGAATGTTGATAGATTGTTCAAAAAGTGGTATATTCCACCTTATTTCACGAATAATTTATCACTGTGTGAGCAGGCTGATGATCAGAAGGTGCCCATCTGAAGGGCTCGAGTGCACCCCCACATCCCGGAGTTCTTTAGCCAGATGCACTCCTCTAAGAAGGAAAGGTGGCTTTCCAGGAAGGCTGAGTGCACCCCTACCCCTTCAAATTTACCTGCCGATTTACTTACAGGTGCTTTTGCAGTGGTGCCCCTCCAGAAAAGCAGTGTTAAAATAATGACTTCTTGTTAGGTGTGACATGTTGAAACGAGTACAGCAGGATGTCGAAATTGCCATGGAAGTGTTCTTAAAAATTGTGTCAAGTCACACAATCCCAGTTTTGAGACAATGCATATCACTATTCCATTCCTGCTTTGTGTGTTTCAAGAGGTGCCTAATTTGTGGGCACCGATAATGATAAACACCTTTGCTATTAACTGGTATTGTATAACATAGCATATTGTAGGTAATCATTCATCTGGGATTGTGCTATGGGATGTTTGTTATCACGATCCTGGATCCGTTATGGTGAGCATAAGCATAATACTTGTAAATGGGATGCAGTTAGAAATGAGGAATAAATTACCTCAATCACGTGCCAAGAATCACGATGTCGATGCTTCTTTGGGAAGGATACAGATTCAGTGTTCAATAACTGGTATATTCCACCCTATTTCGCGGATAATTTATCACTGCAGAAAAGTGTCCCAATACAGGGATGTCTTGAATGCTTTTGATGGGATGGGCGTCCTCCCCCCTCAATGTTGGCTTTGCCCTCCCAATAATTTCAACTTTTCATATGGGACCATTGGGTGCTGTATGACCATCACAGTTGATGCACCCCTAAGCCAAAATAACCAACCATATGGGACTATATGGAGTGTGCCCCCACCCCAATCCATTTGTTTCTGGGTTCGAATCTCACCTGTCGCCACTCTTCGCCCGAGACCAATCGGCGTGAGAGATTGGCGACGCTATATGACTCAACGGTCGACGTGTCGTAAAACCAATAACCAACCATTTGTTTCTGGCTACTTCATGCATTCCCCCCCTCCCAATAATTTTCATAGACCAACACCTGTGCCTCCATACCAATTCCTGGATCCACCCCTGATTGCTTGGCCATAATAATAAGCCTCACAACAGTATATGACAGCATGGGCGCAAAATGACCAATGCAGTCGACGCGCCCTAAAGCACAAATCCACCATGACAGTATACAACATGGGCGTTTATTTCTGAAAATTATTTGGGGATTTATGAAGGCACTGGGCAGGCACCAATGGATGGGGGGGGGGCACACTCCATAGGGTCTCATATTAAAGGTTGAAACTGGAAAAATCCAACATTGATGGGGCACTTGCCCCCCGAAAAGTATATAAAACAACACCCCTGTTGTGCAGCAGTCTAAAGCAATCACATGCCACATAAAACTTGAAGAGCACAATTCAGATTGATCTTATCTAACCCTTCAATGATTTGATTCATTTCAGTCATATCGCCCATTAATGTCCTATACTTGCATGAGTACATATCTGATGCCATGAGACTTTCTCCATATTCTAAGTTACTTCGCCATACACAACATCTATCCTGCTTTGATTGTGTACTTCTTTATATACATAAACTCCAGTAGGTTAGTTAAACAAGATCTCACAAATCAAAATATGTGCTGGGTATCCCTTAAAAGGCTGTGCCTATCTAGATGAGTTTCAACATACTCTTTGACCAATTTTTCAAGTACCTTGCAATCTATTGAGGTACGGCTGACTGGCCTGTAGTTTCCTACACACTTCATACTTCCCTTTTTGAAAATTGGTGCTACATTTGAATTTTGCCAATCTTCAAGTACTTCAGAATGCTCCATAGATTGCTGCAGTTGATATGCCCCTAAACCTAAATAACCAACTCCATAAACTTCCTGAAACTGAAACCTGAGGAACTGCTTAAGCTAGAACACACTTAACTAAGATCCTATCATACATATTATCTGGTCCAGCAGCTTTATTAGGTTTTATCTCACTGCATTTACTTGTGCAAGATGACATTCAGAAATCCATTGTTCTCCTTAGTTTTTCTAAAACATTTCAACCACTTCCTCAGAAATAATTGTTTCCCCAATAATTATGCCCACATGGAGTTTGTGAGCGTGTTTCATCTGTTGTTACGTGATGAGTGGTAATATGCAGCTGGCAACTATTCCGTTCGTGGTATGCGATCGGTTATAACGCCCGTGTCCACACCTTCCTTACACATTCAATGTTCTCCTTCCAGGCGCTGTTTTATTGGAAGTACTCCTCAAACCAGCAGGTGAGTTCAATGCGATTTGTTGGTTGCCTTGCGGTTGTGTGTAGTGTACTAGCTGTTGGATGTGTTCTGGGCTAATTTCAGTCAATTATTCAATCTAGCAGGTGTACTAGCAGTCGTGCCCGTCGGGTGGAAGGTAGCGGACATACTGCTGGCGCAGTGATAAATTATTCGTGAAGTAGAGTGGAATATACTACTTTCCGAACACCTAATTGACATCCTTCTACAAGAAGTATCGACATCCTGCTTCTTGATGCGTGCTTATGAAGTATTCACGTCTCCTTTCTAACAGCATCTCGTTCAAGTATCATGCTTATTTTCTCGATAAGGATGGTGAAACACGAACATTTCGCAACACAATTTCAGGCAAAGGGATTACCTATGTGATATGGCCTACAATACCAGTTTGTAGCATTGGTATTTTTTCTTGCTATCCTGAATATAGCTCTTCATAAATTATGAATTTCGAAACAAATGATGGAGGTACGGTCATAAGGGATGCCATCCGCTCAAATTTGAGTCTGAAAGACATCAAAATCATTTTAAATGACAGTAATTCCATGGCGATTTTCGACATCATGCTGTGCTCGTTTTGACATCTCGTACCTGACGAAAAACCATTATTTTAATACTGTGCTGGCGGCACTGCAGTTGTGACGTTTGTGATGTTATCATCCTAATAATGGCAATATCTTATGCTGGGACGCTGGATACCAAAGTATCTATGCAGGGCGGTATGGATATTGTTTTCTTTTTTCCTTCTAAGTTCGGTATTCGCAGACTCCACAGTATATTCAAGGCTGCGCTTTAAGAAAACTAATGGGAGGTGGTTAGTTGATTGGCTTAGGGGCGCATCGACTGCGTTGGTCATACAGCGCCTATACCTAAGGTGAGGTGGGAGCAAGGGTAATACCGATAAAAATGTATAGAATGTTTGTTTTTTTAATGTTAAAAAATGTATCAAAATGACCTTGGCACTTGACGCGCCACTAAGCTCCAATTCGTCAAGTGTTTATGTATGGTTTATGTTCGGCGTGAAATTGGAAGATGTTCCCCTCCATCTGTATGGTCAATATCATGCAAATTATTGGCCTAGCGATGGCGAATCACCTCAAACAGTCATCACTGATTGACGATGCAAATTTCGCATTTGCGATAGCCTACAGTCTTCGGTGACGCATTGTCTGTCGCAACCAAACGGTGCCTTCGGGGAAGAAGAGGGTTCTGCTCGTAATCTATTGAAACTTACAGGCATAGTACGGTGACATGAACCATTTTGCATTGAACAACAATGTTGTCTTTTGTCTCGGGAACCACCCAAACTGCGATATTTCTTACAGGAAATTGTCAGTTTCCCACCCAGTCTTTGTGAACAGCAGTGTACGGCTCGTAGGCCTCCACTGAATCGCAATGTGGCGTCTTCTGATTTTGTTTTGCGGGCAAGACGCGTGGTTGTGAAATGACCGACGATGGCACGTCGGTGTCGTCAATTTGTTCATAGCACCAGCTACAGGATGGCAATGCCGGCGTCCAATAGCACCAGCTACAGGATGGCAATGCCGGCGTCCAATAGCACCAGCTACAGGATGGCAATGCCGGCGTCCAATAGCACCAGCTACAGGATGACAATGCCGGCGTCCAATATCACCAGCTACAGGATGGCAATGCCGGCGTCCAATAGCACCAGCTACAGGATGGCAATGCCGGCGTCCAATAGCACCAGCTACAGGATGGCAATGCCGGCGTCCAATAGCACCAGCTACAGGATGACAATGCCGGCGTCCAATAGCACCAGCTACAGGATGGCAATGCCGGCGTCCAATAGCACCAGCTACAGGATGACAATGCCGGCGTCCAATAGCACCAGCTACAGGATGACAATGCCGGCGTCCAATAGCACCAGCTACAGGATGACAATGCCGGCGTCCAATAGCACCAGCTACAGGATGGCAATGCCGGCGTCCAATGCGACAAGGCACGCACAATGTTGGTTACTCTGCATACTGTCTCGGCGTGCCCGGCTTCTTCGCCGACCAACTGCTTGTCAGAGTGGATGGCTGCGGTCTTGTCTGCGCCGACTGATTATCGACAATAGCGGTTTGTGCCCACAAGTCACGGTGAACGCGCCACCACCACTACAGTGGTGTACCGGACTCGGGGAGGGGGAACTGACCAGTCGACGGCTTCCCCTGCAGCAGTGTTAAAATAATGGCTTTTCGTTGGGTGTGAGATGTCGAAAAGAGTACGGTAGGTTGTCCAACTCCTCCAAGTAAGCGATGTCGCTTAAAATACCTTTCGCGTGTTCGAAACTCAATTGTCATCAAATTGTTCCAATCCAATCGCGTGCTTATTCGCTCGCTTTTCTTTTGTTTTGAGATACCTAATTTAGAGCTATGTCAACAATAACAATAAAATGCATGTGATATAAAATGGTAATGTATGACTGACCGCATCATAGGCAATCCTCTTACCTGGAACTTGTCGACGACATGTTCGTGTATCACGGTCCGTAATGATAAGCATAAGCATGACGCTTGTAAACGAAATCCTGTTGAAAATCGGACATGGATACTTTATAAACACTCATCAAAAAAGCACGATGTCGATAATTTGTCGGAAGGGATGTTTATTCAGTGTTCGGAAAGTGGTATATTCCACCCTATTTCGCGAATAATGTATAACTGCCCTGCAATGAGAGTGTCGCCCGGCCACAGTGCCGGTCGGCGCACGGCCGGCGCTCGTGCTCCGGTAGGCTGGCTGGTCGGAGCATTAGCTGGCCGCTGGCACCAGTTTGTCAGCGGTGACGAGCGGCGGCGTGGTCGGCCGTGTGTGCCGCCGCGCCCGACGGTCGGCCGTGTGTGCCGCCGCCGTGACCCGGTAACGATCGGCCCCGCCACTGGCCAGCCCGCTGCGCATCCACAATGTCCCAACCGTCGAGGGTCGCCTCGCGCGCGCGCACACGCACGCACCGACCGATCGACCAGCTCTGCTGCTGTTTATAGCATTTGAGAGCATAGTGCTTGTCGGTGTCCAATAACCTCATTGGCTTTCTTTGAATGCCAAAATATGTATGCTACGTGTTTGATCTGGATCCAACGGATGTTTTGAGCGGTTGGAACACTTGCATAATGTGGCAATTCAAACGCGCGTGAATGTGCATGTGTACTTTCGGCACGCTCTTCGCGCCGCCTCTTCCTTTCAGTTGATTCCCCTCGCCTACCGTCTGTAGCCAGGTTGAGGGCGGCTCTTCTTGATGTTCACGTTGCTGAGCCGCTTCTCGCTCCCTCCTGTCCTCAACTGTTCAATGACAGTTCTGTCGACTGATCCGTGATGCATTTAGCGGCCCGTCCTTCGATCAGTCAGAAAATATACTGCTTCCTCTGGGATTCGGTGGGGTCTCGTACGTCCGCACGGTGCCAGGCTGCTGCACCTACACCTAGTCGCGTCAGGTATGTGGTCAAATCAGGCATCTTCCCGATCGACTTTCATTAATTCGCGCCACTTTCAGGTGGCTTATTCGAAGTTGCATGAACTGTCTGCGACATACTTTGAGTAGCTGGGTAACTCGGGCCTCTGGATCGATACACCGTTCGTTGTCCAGAGGTGCAGAACACGTCGACATCGATATACCGTCCCTTGTCCAGAGCTGCAGAACACGTCGTCATCAATATACCGTCCATTGTCCAGAGCTGCAGAACACGTCGTCATCGATATACCGTCCATTGTCCAGAGGTGCAGAACACGTCGTCATCGATATACCGTCCATTGTCCAGAGCTGCAGAACACGTCATCGACATACCGTTAATTGTTCAGAGCTGCAGAACACGTCGGCAGGTAATCGAGACGTTTTTTCTTCAACCAAATAGGTTTTCTAGAATGCTGGTCTTCCAAAACCTTGTTTCTCGCAAATAAGTTATCACTTCTTTGCGTGTGGGCAACATACCAGCTTTCAGTTATGCAGGCTACCCGGGGAAAGTGCACTGCCAAGTGACAGCAGCAACCGAGCTGCGGTCACGGACATTCACATAGTGCCCTGAAATTCTGATTTTTTTGGTGAATATCCACACATAGTGACACCACTTCTTGACATTAAGTGCCATATTTTTATACATGCTACGAGTGAGATTGGCATCCTTAAAAGCGTATATGGCTTCTGGCAGCAGCACTGCCTACTGGTAAAGGCGGTGTTAAAATATTGAGTTCTCGTTGGGTGTGAGATGTCGAAACCAGTGCAGCAGGATGTTGTTGGTTATTGGTTTTACGACACGTCGACCGTTGAGTCATGTAGCGTCGCCGATTGGTCGCGGGCGAAGAGTAGCGACAGGTGAGACTCGAACCCACAATCTTTCGATTGTGAGACGAGCATCTTACCCCTAGACCACTCGTCCCGCCTGCAGTAGGATGTCGAAATCGCCACGGAAGTAATGCTATTTAAAATATTGTTAAGTCCTGCAAACCCAGTGGAAACAATTGTGTACATATGACTGTTCCCGTTTTGCGTGTTTTGAAAGGTACATAATTGGGGACGAGTGGTCTAGGGGTAAGATGCTCGTCTCGCAATCGAAAGATTGTGGCTTCGAATCTCACCTGTCGCTACTCTTCGCCCGCGACCAATCGGCGTGAGAGATTGGCGACGCTATATGACTCAACGGTCGACGTGTCGTAAAACCAATAACCAAGGGAAAGGTACTTAATTTGGTTATACCGATATCAACGATAACGATACAAACACCTATGCTATAAACTGACGTTGTAGAACAAAGCACATCATAGGTAATCCCTTCACCTGGAATCGCGCTACGGGATACTCGTTATCACGGTCCTGGATCCATTATGGTGAGCAAAAGTATGGTACTTTTAAACGGGATATGGTTAGAAACGAGGCATAAAAACTTCGAAAACACGCATCAAGAAACACGATGTCGATGCTCCTTTGAGAAGGATGTCGATTCATTGTTCAGTAAGTGGTATATTCCACCCTATTTCGCGAATAATTTATCACTGGGTAAAAGGCAGTGGATATACTGCTGACCTCATCACGATCGTCAAATAATGAAAAAGGTCATATAAAATATATCACTAATAAGCAATAGCCAACCTTTCCACATTTTTCTTTTGGCATCGGTTGACTTTTTGACATCATCCTCGTCCCACTCCACTCTACAAAAAAGGCCGCGGTAGCTCAGTTGGTAGAGCGTCGGACTCTTGATCTCAAGATTGTGGGTTCGAATCTCACAATCGACGGCATTACCGAGTCCACCCGGGACCAATCGGCGTGAGAGGTTGGCGACGCTATATTACCTAGCGATTGAATGCGTCGTAAAAGAACCCAAGGCTCTCTCTAAAAAAAATCACTTTCAGGACACTGCTTGCTGGGGTAGGACACTCGATGTGTCACGTGACCCGATCATTAAAATTGGCCGCGCCAAATTTCAGTCGGGCCGTACAATATGCAGGAGTTGGTGCGGCAGCCCTCGCGAGCTCGCTACCGTCACTGCTGGTTGCATATCGAGACCGTCGTTTCGGCTGTGGCCGGCTGGTCACACCCATAACAGCGGAGTTTTTTTTTGGCGGGATGAATATGACATAGCAAGATGAAAGGTGTGCTGAATGTTGTATTCCGCTGAGGATGGGCTCAAGAAACTTCCAGGAACGAAGAATATCTTTGGTTGGTTATTTGAGTTTTAGGGCGCATCGAGAAGAATATCTTTCAAAGAGTGTATTTGCTGCATTAGATCAAAGCAACATGAATTCCAAAAAGTTTAATCGCTGCATTAGACTGAAAAAAGTGTTGCTTAATGAAGTCAGGTCAGTTGAACAGTGTTTGCATGAACGTTCGGCGAATAGCCGTGAAGTGTGGGATACTCCGCGTTTCACGTCAATGTTTCGAATGCCGATTAATGTGTCAGTTATGCTGTAGGAAGGGTGGGGTTTCACCGTCGAGGGGTGTTTGGGTACGTGTACCTTACATTGACCGTGTTGAGCGTGTGTGGGCTGGTAGTCATGGCAATCCATGTGGGCGTACTACTGTTCGTCATGGCTGATGGCCGCCGCTCAATGTGGTCCGACGCCCTGCATGGTGTTGGGTCTTGGGCTCGGAGGAGAGGGGTACCGCCCGCGACCGGACGGTGGTGTGATTCATCCCCGAGAGTCTGAAACGGAGCAAACAAGGGAAGAGGGTACCGCCCACGACGGAAATGTGGTTGATCCAGTCCCTAGAGTCGGACATGAATGGGCAAATTGAGGTGGTACCGCCCGCGACGGAAAGTCTTCTGATCAGGGTTGGATTTGTGTTTTGTAATTCTGGATGCGGAGAGGCAATTTTTTGGGTTATCGAATATGGAGAGGATATAGGGGATATAGAGGATGTGGAGCGTGCAGTGTACCGGCACGTTGTGAGAGGTGTGCTGCGCCGGCCGCCTGTCGGCTCGTCTGCGGTCGATCTCCAGTTGATTGCTGTGGGAGTCGGGCCGGTCTGGCCCCGGTGAGTGCATGGTGCTGATCCAATCGCTCCTCTCAACTCTGATGGCACTACATGCTGGGCTGTGGGTTCCGGTGCTGCTGGATTGATCCAGTGGCAGTGGCAGTGTCCGCGTCCGCCCAACCCAACCGAAAGGCTTCTCCGGAGTGTTTTCCCCGAGTCTCCGAAACTGGAATGAAGGATGGTGCGAGAATGAGCTACTTCCGGGATTGTCTTTTTAGCTTCCGCTTGGTGTGATAAATGGAAGTGGCCTAGCAATTGCCTGGATTGATGTAAAGATGGGAATTGATTTTGAGAACAAGAAGGATTCATAAGAATAAAAATATTGCTTTTGCTCAGAAATATCGTGAAGATAACATCTGTCTACATGTTGATCCTCCGGATATTGGTCGTGAGTAGCGTGCCCTTTCTTCCTGTTGTACTCATTCGAGACGAACACATTTTTTCCTTCAAAACTGAGCTTTCAGGGTTACTTTACGTTATACGTATCTTCCGTATAACCAACCGAAGAACAGACCAAAGAACAGACTTCACCGCACTCGTATCGATATATTGCATCGAGACAGAAGTCTTTCAACAATAGCAAACCACATTTCCGTTAGGGATTCCGTACTAAACTCATTGCGGATCTGGCGGACATCGCGGAATTGGCGTCCACTTGTCAATATATTGGCGTGAATAATAATAAATCTCATCACGGAATGGTGTAAAAATACCACTCGCAGTGCTCATATCCCGAGCTGCAATTATGTGCCATTAAAGGACACAACATGGTAGAAAGTCGGTACCGTAACCAGAAACACCAAATACAACATGGTTCTGGGGAAAGTAAGCTGGTCGGACGAAACCCCTTCAGTCACAATCGACAACCCTTGAGGAAGGAGCTCCCTGCTCGTGCTTATTCATAGTTTTGATGCGTCGTCGTAGAGACGTCAGCCTATCATCGGTGCGCCATCAGAGATTCGGGACAAAAATAGGGCCAACGACCTAGATGTGGGGCACTGGTGCGTGCTGTGTGTGTGATGGTGGCGCAGGCGCGACGGTGTGCGGTGTGGACGACTGCGCGCCCTGTCCCGTGCCGCCCACACCTGTCCCACCTGTAACGATCGCACACCGGCCGGTCACCATGGCGACCGGCTCCAAACATCACTGCCGCCGGCGCTACATAATACACCGTCTCTGACCGACGGCCGCTGGCCAGTGGCGGCCACCGGCGCCGGACACGTGTCACGTGACCTGGAGACATCGCCTGCCGGCTGGGGTATTTGCGCGTGACGGGCCATCGCCCTCGGCCGGTCGCGGTGGCCGCCTGGCCGCGGCTGACGCGGCCGTGAGCCCCGGTGGCTGACCGGGCAGTGTCGCTTGACCCCACCCACTACGTGGCATGTTGCGACTGATGCCGGATCAGATGCCCGCACCGGTGACCGCTGTCGGTCCTGCCAGCAGCAGAAGACGCACATTCACCTCGGATGGCGTCTGTAGACATGTTGTAGCGGAGCGATTAGAAGTTGTGTATGTCGTGTAGTGTGGGCGCAATTTCGTAGCTATTTTACAAGGCTCAAGCCTTCCTGATATGCGCGGTCAAGCATCGGCAATAGTTGCGCATTTTAAAGGAATTGTCGCAGTGTGACGGAGCCGAACTCGTTGGGGTATAGATAAAGCCCGTCGATGGACCGCATATTTTCGGGGGAAATTCGGCCTACTTACTCGCAATTTGCTTACCCCCTGTTACCGCAGCTTTTCGTCCGGTTTTGTCCGGTTTTTATCGGGTTAGCCCAATTTATTTTCTCAGGGCCGGTATCGTAACGGCGACATCGTTCGCAGCATGCCGCCAGTCTGCAGGTTTTTCGACCGCAGCAACAAAAGTTTGTGAACGCGCCACAGCAGGCCTTTTCGTTCTGGCGCTGAAGCAGCGTGTTTTGTCGTGTCGATACCAGGTGGACTAACGCAGATTGCTCTCGGACGACCCAACTGCGCTTTTTATTTCCGTCACAAATTCTTCCGTGTTAATTATCCCATTGGACGTGTTTTTGCACCTGTCAGATTGGAGACTTCTTTTAGTGCAATGTTGAGATAATGGCTTTTCGTAAGGTGTGAGATGTAGAAACGGGTACAGTGCGATGGCGAAATTCGCCATGCAAACGATGTCGCTTAAGATAACTTATATGCTTTTCCAACACAATTTTGATCCATCAGCATACTCATATGCATATCTTTTCATTTGTTTTGAGATGCCTAATTTTGTGGTAACTATTGTAATGGTAATGATACAAAATACCTGTACTTGTCAACTGATATCATATAATGGACCCCAGCATTGGTAGTTGAGCCGGCCATGCGCATAACAAGGTACCTAGCACTCTTCCAATGCTGCATATTTTTGCTACGAATGATTTGCTATGCTGGACAAGGAAAAAACAAATTGATCGGTGGTCTCAGAACATGGTATAACTTTGTGTTCCAAATCCAGGACACCGAGGTACACGTGTAAATAAAACCCTGGCGCGGTGAGCGTGATCGACGGTGGCGCTGGTGTAGTACCCGGTGATCGACCGTGGCGCTGGTGTAGTGCCTCGTGATCGACCGTGGCGCTGGTGTAGTGCCTGCAGTGTCAACAGATCCGTACACTTTGTTGGAAATGCCAAAGGAGAAGGAGAATATTTTCTGCCCTGTCGATATATATCCTAACATAATGTAAAAGTACATCAATCACCCACCTCGAAAGGCTTCCGACGCCGTTTTGAGTAAGTTAGGAACGTTTTTCTAACATGTATGTAGTGCGCGGCAATAGCGCCACTAATTCAACTCTGATGCATCATGAATCATTTCAGTTTCTTCAGTTTCAGTTCGTGAATGCCAACTCAACCGACACAACCAAAAGGAAATTTTTTTTTTCTTCACGTAATGTAACATAACCTTGGGTGTTGTGGTACGTGTTGGCATTCACGCAACAATGTTGGTTCTTATTGAACAATGTTTGTTTTTTTCGGTACATTCAACTTTCTTATATTCCGTGTTTTTCCTGGTCGTACTGCCCTCGGACCACCGTTCGTCCCCCCTATGGTTCGTTTGGTATTTTACATTCTTAACATGGCAGAGGGATCCCTTGCGTTAGCACGAAGTAAGGGTGCAAATGACATTGAGCGTAGTATATACGCTCTCCATGCTATCACAATAGACATTTTGTATGCAGACTGCTAGTAACCAATCCTGTTAACTGATGGTGGAAGTCCGCCGGCACCTGGGGAAATCTGTGAGCCGACCTATGGCATCTGGCAGCGGCGTTCGATATCAGGCTGGCTGGCCGCGCTGGCGTGACGAATGGGTCCGTCGACTGATGCGTCACCCTGCTCTCTGTCCACAGTACGCCCCATCAACCTGTCGTGTCCCGCCGTCCTGCTCTCTAGGTGCTGTACGCAGGTATCTCGTCCTCCTGTCCTCCGGCTGCTGCAATGCCGTATCTCTGCCTTCTGTCCTCCGGCTGCTGCAATGCCGTATCTCTGCCTTCTGTCCTCCGGCTGCTGCAATGCCGTATCTCTGCCTTCTGTCCTCCGGCTGCTGCATGCTCTTATCCCCAGCCCATGTCCTCTGTCCTGTAATTGCTGCACGCCTGTGTCCCCATCCCCTGTCCTCTGGCCGCTGCACGCCCGCCTCCTCGTCCTGTCCTCTGGCCGCTGCACGCCCACCTCCCCGTCCCCTGTCCTCTGTCCTCTGTCCTTTGTTCTCCGGTCGCTGCACGCCCACCTCCTCGTCCCATGTCTCCTGACCGCTGCATGCCCATATCCCCGTCTCCTGTCCTCTGGTTGTTGCACGCCCGTCCCCTGTCCTCTGACTGCTTCACACCAGTACATTACTCTTTCAATTCAAACGCATGTATTTTGTGCTACTGAGGCACCGTGTAATTGTAATTCTTGAAGAAAAAATCTGGGACTTGTCGAAAGTGAATCCATGTTTGGTGTTCATGTATCGAACCAAGTTAGCGCTGTCTTTAAAGAAAAAAAAACCGCATCTACTTGTTTCTTCCCTCTTATCAGCCAGACTGTATTGCATTCTTGTAGTTCTCCACATTGCAGTGACTGAATGCCATTTCACTTGTGATGCAAAGCTAATGTGCTGCTTGTTTTCAGCAAATGAGCACACGGCATATGGCGCAAAAAGGGTGCAATAACCATAGTAGTCCATAGTAGTAGTCCCTAAAACCAAAATAAGTAACTAAATAAGCACAGGGAAGTGTATCATGGCAGCCACAAAACAGCATGAAATTCAGTCTGACATGTGGTGACGCTGCGTCCGGTTGCGTCAGCGGCTCGAGGCGGCCAGTCGGCTCGGCCAGACTTGTGGTGACGTGTCTGGCTACGTCAGCGGCTCGAGGCGGCCAGTCGGCTCGGCCAGACTGGTGATGACGTGTCTGGCTACGTCAGCGGCTCGAGGTGGCGAGTCGGCTCGGCCAGACTGGTGATGACGTTGCGTCCGGCTGTCCCAGTGGTTCGAGGTGGTGGTACGCGATATAGGAGGATCGGTGAAACGCGATCACATCCCAATGCATAACGAGATGTCTCCCTGCATTTCGAAGGGAATATATGCACTTCCTTGCATTTTAATGAAAACGTTTTGTAATGCAAATATTGCAATGCAAATAGATTTGGTAATTTATATTTCCCAGCATACCTGCATCCATCCAAAATTAAGGCAGATTATATTTGCGTGAATTGTGTGTTTTCCCTTCACCGTATCGGTGTCAATGCTGCTAGCTATATTTACCTCTCGAGAATCTCTTCCGTCAATTACCCATTGTTATGTACTAGATCGCGGTACACATTGCCATGCCAGTTCCCATTTTATTGTCTTTCAATGGTATCTCCTGAGTTCGTATCCCATACCACCAGAAAATAGAGCAAAATGATGTGGTACTGCGGAAGTATGTCATATTGATTTCATCAAAACCAGCTCTAAAACTGTCCTGGAGTTCGGTCTTTGAAGCTTTGATGTTTGAAATAATTTAAAGTTCGCGGGACAGAAGCTGCTCAAAAGTCCATTCTTTTCGTACAATCGCCGGCCATATCAGCCGCCGCACCATTGCTGTCGCGATCGGATGGACTTTGGGTGACGAATTTGGCAAGACGTGATTGGCGATGCCCCTTAGGGAGATTGCAACGGATTGGTCGCCGGTTCCAATTGGTCACTCAGATGGTTGGGCCGTTTCTTGATGCGGATACTGCATCTGTGGAGTAGAATTGATCACCAAAAACACAAGGATACAGTCAGTGTACTGAAAATGTACTGGTGGCCTCTGCATAACCGACGCATTTGATGCGTCCCTGAACCCAAACAACACATTGTAGAGTGGAAGCGAAGGGGAATGTCAAATAGCCAGCTGAGGCTACAAAATAAAGGTGCAAAAGTGTATAGGCAGTGCCTCTTGATGAGTTATTTTCGGTTCATGACTTCTCCATGTCTTGCCTCTGTTGCATTTGCCAAACAGAGCAGTGCTGCTGCCACAAATAAGATATAAGCGTTTTTAAGTGAAATGCGGCGGACCACTGGCTCGAATTGTATTGGTGAACGATGGCTGCTATCGGTTGTCTGATCAGACAGTCGGCCGGCTGACAGTCCTCATGATTGACATTGACTGAACACTGATGGAATGGGCGCAGACTGACCTCAGTAGTCGATGCGCTCTAAAACCGAAGTAACTAACAGAACACTGATGGAGACATTCCAGATGGGTGGGGGGAGGGGAGAGTACGGTGCATTTTGAGTCTAGTGTATGCCTTATGCATGACGCAGTATTTGTTCAAAGCCAGGGCCGCACCGAGCTCGGTACTGCCGCTGGAGATGCCGGGTGGGCCGGTGGTGCCGACGTAGCAGTCTGGTAAGTCTGGGGTATCAGGCCGACGCCGTTCTCAGCGCCCGAGCCTCCGTGCGTCTGAGCTCTCCAAAAGCGGAGGATCCGTCTTAATGTGCGGTACTAGGCGAGTCCGACCAGAGCTCGAAATTGGTGTGTGGTGTGTGGCGGGTCGGCAGTCCAGGGCAGGTGCTCATCTTCTAAGGGAAAGGTTGTCTGTTCGAGTCCCATCTTTCGCTGCTCTTCGCCCGCTGCCAATCGCCTTGAGAGATTTGCGACGGGAGCTGACTGCAGCAACCAGTTAGTTATTAGGACTGGATGGTGCCTCGACTGCTACGGTCACGTTCCGCCCATGTCTGCAGTAGTTGACGCACAATACAAGCTGATAACCAACCGGCTGAATTTGCTCGCGACGACGATTTGAAGTTTGCCGGCTGCCGTTCTGCCGACGGTCCCTCGCTGGCTTGTGTTGGTTGCGTTTGCCCACGACTGCCGCTGTGCCGACGGTCCCTCGCGGACTTGTGTTGGTTGCGTTTGCCCACTACTGCTCCTGTGCCGACGGTCCCTCGCGGACTTGTGTTGGTTGCGTTTGCCCACGACTGCCGTTCTGCCGACGGTCCCTCGCGGACTTGTGTTGGTTGCGTTTGCCCACTACTGCCCCTGTGCCGACGGTTCCTCGCGGACTTGTGTTGGTTGCGGTTGCCCACGACTGCCGCTGGGCCGACCGGGCTGGCAGCGACGACAGTGTGAAGTGGCCTCGGGTGTGACGACGACAGTGTGAAGTGGAAGTGACCTCGGGTGTGAAGCCGTACCCGGTCGGCCGGTAATTAGATGGGGCCGTCAGGCCGTGTCGGCGTCGACCTCGTGCAGTGCCGCCACAGAACAGACACATGACGGTGTCGGTCGTTTATGGTGCCGTAACGCGACCGCCCCAGCCGTTACGGACATTGGTTGGCATGTCCACCGACCAGCCTTGTCGTTCCTTCCGGGCTGCGGCCGTGCCAGCCGTTCCTGGAAGTCCAATGCTGGTCATCTATTCTGGCGGGGTTGTTGGGTGGTCTTGACATTTAAGCTAGATTAATTATCCTGGGAGCCGTATTAAAGTCCGCTGTAGTCCAGTGGGATCCCGACCTCGCGGCTGATATTATGTTCTTTCATTCCACCGGGCGCTGTCGTCGTCCTGGCATCAGCTGTCCCGCCAGCCGGGTGCCGCCTAGTTTAACTCGGTTCTGCCTTGGCAGAGCGGGCGAGCGAGCTGCCGCCTGTGTTGGTAGGCTTTACCGCAGTGATTGTGAGCTGACTGCAGTGCACGTTAGGAACCTGTGATGTGTACGGCCTTGGAGCGCAGGCCGGGCTGCCGCCTATGTTGGTAGACTTCACTGGCTTTGGTGCGCACAAAAGCCGGTTCACACTGCAGCGATTTCGAGCGGAACGGTAGCAAAGCGTAGTGCATGCGGAACGTTTGAAACAAAATCCGAGCAAGTTGAGCGAATGCGTTTACGCAAGGACAACAAAAAGATAGGCAAACCTGAACGCATCAATCACGTGCGAATATAGTACAGGCATTTTGTAGATTTCCTGAAGTGGAAGTAGTAAATTTGCTGGTAAATTACGAACATAAATTAACATAAATGTTACATAAACTAACATAAATGTTTTGCAGTTGGGTCATTAGATAATATCATGTAGCAAAGCTCTATTAGATAAGGCGGCGTTGTCACAGGGTATTGCTCTTCTACCAGTGAGCATAGTGGACAAACTTATTGCATTGCTGGTTCTTTGCTTCTACAAATCCAGAGGATCATAGGATTCAAAAGATTCAAACTTTAAAGTTGGTTGTATCAAGCGATTCTAATGATTGTAGATTCGAAGCAGGGAGTTTTGGAGATAAAAAATCAAAGGGATACATTCGCCCAAGGCACCAACCACCTTCCCAAAAGTTTCCGAAGATTTGATTCCAAGTTGGCAGTCTGTGAAAAGCAGTGATAAATTGTTCGTAAAGTAGGGTGGAATATGCCACTCACTGAACACTGAGTCGACATCCTTCCCAAATAATTATCGACTTCGTGCTTCTTGGTGCGTGCTTGTGAAGTCATGCCTTGTTTCTTACACTATCTCGTATATATGTATCATACTTGTGCTCATAACGGATCCGGGATCGTGATAACGAAATTCCCTTAGTGCAATTTCATACAAAGGGATTGCCTATAATGTGCTTTGTTATACAATACCAGTTTATAGCATAGGTATTTGCATCGCTATCATTGATATCGGTACCTGTCAATACACGCAAAGTGGATAGTTATGTGGTACTATGCAATTGTCCAAAAATTGGGCAAGGACCTAAATATTTTAAACAGCTTTATTTCGATAGCGATTTCGACATCCCGCTGTACTCGTTTCGACATCCCACACCTAGCGAGAAATCATTATTTTAACACTGGTGAAAAGGTTCTAAATATGAAGATTCCAAACTTGTCTGGTGGTTACGCATCATCCTTGAGCAGATCCCTTCACATATCTGCATTCACGGGCATGCTCAATTGAATAGGATTGGAATATGCCGTGAAAGGTGAACGGTGAACATACCTTCGCCGGCCCACAACTGGTGAAGACCGTCGGCACCTGGCTCAAACAGTGAACATACCTTCGCCGGCCCACAACTGGTGAAGACCGTCGGCACCTGGCTCAAACCATGACTATTGCAATTGGAATGCCGATGCCAAGTAATCTGTGTGATTCAGATTCGCAGAACTTGCGATGTCCAAGCCGTTTTTGACGGCTTTAGCGTGATGCTCTTAATGTTTGATGACCATAGATGCTGGACAGCGATTCGTATTCGATTCATATTCAACGACGCATAGCGATATTCGTCCGGGTTCCGTCATGCATCTGTACTTAGACATTGTAGAAGTAAATGTGGTGTGTGTAATTGATGTGTATCGCTTCTTTTGCAGTTAAGTCATCTTAGACGTGGTGAGAATTTAAAGAAGTGTGTGAGATGGTAGGTTTTTGTAGTCGACTCCGTCTTTATCCCTTTGCTCAGGACCTGAAATCTACTTCTGCAGGACGTGGCTGTCTTGATTTATACAGAATTTATTCACACTCTCAGTGGACCAGTTCGCCTTTGTTAGCCCGCCGGCGCACTGCCCTGGCTCTTGTGTGCCGGCTTCGCCGTCGACAAAGCGCTACGTTTGTTGTCTTTGCTATCTCCGGGGAGGAGGTTCCCGGTGCTGGTCCGCATCGGCTGAATGCGCGACGTCCGTCGTGAGCGCGTGGCGCCGCTTCAAAGCCGGTGGAGCCGACGTCGGTGCGCCGTATTTGTCTTGTGCTCGCGGCCGTGTGTCGGCGGTAGATAAGGCCAACTCCTTTGTGCGCGTGTCGCCGCTGTCGGTCGGCCCGCAGAGTGTGTGTGTCGGCCTGTGTGGGCCGTGTCGATTGCGCGGGCGGGCGGCCGTGTCGGCGCCAGCTGCCGGCGGTGACATGGGGCCGACCGCCGCCGGGCATCTGGTGCCGCCGAACATCATCGCCCGCTGAACTATGATTATGATGAAGATTATTATTATAATTAGGCATATATATATATATATATATATATATATATATATATATATATATATATATATATATATATATATATATATATATATATATATATGTATATATATATATATATATTGCGCATGTATATGCATCTATGTAAGGTACAAGATTAGAAAAGAAGCGACGCATCATTTCCTTTATTTTGTTAACGTGGTCCGGAGATGGCCAACTAGGGAAGGCAGTCGGGAGCTGGCCAACAGTAGCAGTTTGCCTGGAGTTCTGCCACCAGCCACAGACCCTGGAGTCGCCAGCGGCCAGCGGCGACTCCCCTGACATTTGTAGCGGCGGCGGCCCCAATTTGGCGGCCGTCACGGCCGTCTTGCCGATCGGGATTTAATCAGCGGATGGACCGTGCGGCACCGGCGTGGGCGGGGTCGGCCTGGCCGGAGGGTGTCGGCTGCGGTGTGCCGGCCTGGCCGGAGGGTGCCAGCCATGCCGCAGCGGTTCGGCGTCCTGTGCGTGCACGGTCCCGGCGTACATATTGGTGTGGCCGTGGCGGCTCGGCCCGGTATCGTTATCGACTGCCTATCGCGAGATCGTCTGCTCCAGTCACATGAAACTGGCGGCATTGCCGAGTCCATCGTCGACCGATCGGCGGGAAGGCTTGGCTCGGCACGGCGTCGTGGCCGGTCTGGTGCGTCCTAATACAGCCCAAGGTTGGCGGGGTCCGACGGGGCCCGCGATGTGGTGACTGCCGGGTGGTGGTGGCCGCTGCCGCCAGGTCGGGTGGCGGCAGGTACCGGCCGCTCGGCCACGGCTCAATGCAGGCACAACTGTCGGCCGGCGGCCGGCGAAAGCGACGATTACGCCGCCGCCGCTTCATGAATTG